>JAVJIF010033233.1:0-245057 GCA_038442645.1 Agave tequilana | reverse complement strand
AATAATTCATGCATGATATTTAGTATTTTCTGCGTATAATACGCGTATGGAGTAGACCCGTATTATACGGGTATTATACGGGTAGTATATACAGGTATAAGGATTTCTTTCTCCCCAAGTTTCCTTTCTCTCTCCAAGCTTCTCCAAACTTCTCCAAGGTTCCATCAAAATATCTCATTCTCTCCATGGCAGGTTTGATTGGTCAAGAGAAAATATCATCTCCTATTTGCAAATAACCCCCTTCTTTTATATTTTACGGGATGTTTTGCAAAGAACCCCCTCTCTCTTTAATTTGAGGATGGTTAAGGGACACATGGATGATCTTATGGTGGACACATGTCAAATTCCTATGGTGGACACGGCACATCCCTATGGTGGACACTTGGCACATCCCTATGAAGGGTTTGAAGCTTATAAATAGAGGAAGATGAAGAGAATTTAACATTTTGATCAACACTTTCTCTCTCTAAAACTCTCTCTCTTCAAGAACTCTCTCTCTCCTTTCCAAGCAACAGGAGCAAGGGACAAGGCAACCGTAGCAACAACAAAGGCAACAACAACAAAACAGTTAGCAACTGCCAAAACAAGCCATACAATTTCCAAAGTGAGTAGAAATACTAAATCTTGGTAATATGATAAGTAGAGATGAATAGAAATGAGTAGAAATGAGTAGAAATGAGTATGCATGAAATAAACATGTAGATATGCAAAATGAACCTATGTGTGATGTAGGATCATCTGTTTAATTTCTGCAATTAATATTACTGTGCTTACGAAATTATGATATTTCTATATATTCTGCATATGGATATGGCATGATAATTTGTGTATTTCGAAGGAAGGGACCGGGGTGTTCCGGAGGCGTAGAAGGGGAGAACATATGTGTATATATGTTTGTGTTGTGTTGTGTGTTTCGAAGGAAGGGACGGGGGTTTGTTGGGGAGGCGTAGAAGGGGAGAACATATGTGTATATATGTTTGTGTTGTGTTTGTGTGTTTTCGAAGGAAGGGACCGGGGTGTGTTCCGGAGGCGTAGTAGAAGGGGAGAACATATGTGTATATATGTTTGTGTTGTGTTTGTGGTTTCGAAGGAAGGGACCGGGTGTGTTCCGGAGGCGTAGAAGGGGAGAACATATGTGTATATATGTTTGTGTTGTGTTTGTGTGTTCGAAGGAAGGGACCGGTGTGTTCCGGAGGCGTAGAAGGGGAGAACATATGTATATATGTTGTGTATGTGTATTGGGACATGGTAGAAGTCCTAGAAAATAATCATGTATAGATATCTAACTTCAGATCTGAAATAGAGTTTTAAAACACACTGTTTTTATGTATATTAGTCGACTAAGTCCAGGAATTAGTCGACTATAGGTGTAATATTGAGGCAGAGAACTGCTGATTAGCAGTATTAGTCGACTACAAATAGACTGTAGTCGACTAATCTCAGAGGGCAGAGTGTAAACAGAAGTTAGAAATCTGTTTTTCACAATTTTAGTCGACTAGGACTAACTATCAGTCGACTAATAAAGTCCTTTAGTCGAACATACCTAGAGAGTAGTCGACTATAGAAAGTCTACAGAAAGTAACACAAATTTTCACAGTTTTAGTCGACTAGAGGAAAAATTCTAGTCAACTAGTCATGGTAGTCGACTATACCAAGATGGGTAGTCGACTACAAAGTCCCTGTTTGACCAATTAAGAAGCAGGTACGTGTGAAGCAGTATTAGTCGACTTACAGTTATTAGTCGACTATAAAAGTGGCCTAGTCGACTAATAAGGCATTATTCTGTGTTCTGTTTTGGTTCATGGTGGATTTTGAAATCCAATAAAAATAGTATGTTAATACTCATGACAACTGGATGATTTAACCCGATATACCTACCTGCTAAGTGCATTTAAATATTGTTTTACTCACTGAGCCGTCAAGCTCACTCTATTCACACTCCACTACAGGTTTGGACAAAGGCAAGGGTCCTGCTTAAAGCGGTAGCGCGGACATTATCGCCGGTACCTCAGCAGTAGGAGTTTCTTTTGTTAGATATACATGGTTTTGTATAATTATGCTTATGTTTAGTTACGTTTCAATGTGGCATGTAAATATTAAAGAACTGGTGTTAGACTATTTTTGTATGACCATATAATGAAGACTGTGTTCTTGTGGATTTTGATCTATAGATGATAGTATGTTAAGTTTCAAATAAATCATACATGTTATGATGTATATGTTGAAAGTATTGTGTACTGAGGGTCCCACGCTTGGATTATATGAGATGATTATGTTAAAAAAAAAAAAATAAATAAAATAAAATAAAATTTACTGGGACCGTTACACTACGGGTGCAAAGGTTTCTTCAAAATCGATTCCTTCGATTTGAGTGTAACCTGGGCAACTAACCTAGCTTATTTCTAACAACGTTACCCGATTCATCCAACTTATTCTTAAAGATCCACTTAGTACCAATTGTTGGTCTATCGTGGGGCCTAGGAATAAGGTGCCAAACTTGGTTGCGCTCAAATTGATTGAGTTCCTCTTGCATGGCTAGCAACCAATATGAATCGGCCTCGGCTTCGAGGACGTTCTTGGGTTCAACATGAGAAATAAAAGCATAGTGCCCACAAAAGTCGTGAAGTTTAGAGCGAGTGGTTACCCCTTTAGATACTTCACCTATAACGAGGTCCTTGGGATGATGTGGATGGTATCTCCAATCCTTTGAAAGTTGTTGAGTAGGCTCTACTTCAATTGTTTGAATTTCATTTCCTTGAACCTCTTCTACTTTAGCTTCACTTCCTCATCATCCTTTGGCTTGCCTCCAATGGTAGGTGAATCCTCAAGGTAACTTTCTCCAAACTTCATCCAAAGAATCTATTTCTACACAACATTCTTAACAAACAAGTTAGATTCTTCAAACTTCACATGAATAGACTCTTCAATAGTTAAAGATGACTTGTTAAAAACTCTATAGGCTTTACTAGTGTTGGAATAGCCAACAAAAATTGCTTCATAAGATTTAGCATCCAATTTTCCTAAGTTATCTTTTGTATTTAAAAACAAAGCACTTGCATCCAAAAACTTAAAATACGATACATTAGGTTTCTAGAAAAATAGATCTCAAAAGACGTTTTAGAAGTATTTTTACATAAGAAAACACGATTTGATATATAGCATGATGTATTAACGGCCTCGGCCCACAAATAGTGTGGTAGACCATATTCACTAAGCATTGTCCTAGCCATCTCTTGTAATGTTCTATTTTTCCGTTCAACTACTCCATTTTGTTGTGGAGTTCTAGGACAAGATAGTTCATACTTAATTCTTGTTCTTCACAAAAAGTGGTAAAGGGTAGGTTAATGAACTCACCTCCTCTATCACTTCTTATTCTTAAAATTGAAGAATCTTTTTCCTTTTCAACTCTTTTCTTAAAGGCTTGAAAATGTGAAAAGGCTTGATTTTATGTTCCAAAAGAAAAACCAAGTAAAACGTGAAAAGTCATCAACCAAAACAAATACAAAACGATTCCCACTTAGACTTTGGTTGAGTAGTGAATCACCTAGAGGGGGGGTGAATAGGTGATGGCTATATGAAATATGACAATAATGCGGAATTAAAAATTCTACTTAACAAATTGCTCAAATTAAAAGACTAGCAATAAAACAACAAGTAGTGCAAGAAATAAAGGAGTTTGAGTTTAGAGAAAATTCGAGCAAACGCAAACACGAGTATATGTTTTCGGGGTTCGAGCCACGCTCTACGTCCCCGCCTTCACACTTGAAGGTGTGGCCCAAAGGCCTATCACTCTAGTTTTGATGATGATCAACTCATGTAATTATATTTGCTAATGATCTTGTTTAATTAGTGACAGATTCTTTATCAAGATCTTAGTAGGTGCAAAGCTCAACAAAGGATTAAATGTCAAGATTTGGAGCAGCACGGGGTGATCCAAGGAGCTTTGGATCTAGCTTGGACCAAGTCAAGAAGATGAGAAGCCTTCAAGGGAAGACTTCAAGAAGTTGAAGACTTTGTGTCTAGGTATAAGATTTTTATTTGTTTTAGATAAAAATGTAAAGGATAGAATAGTTGGTGGATTGCTCAAGTCATATCACACACACACTCTTGATAGAATTGTTTTCATTTCATAAAAGATTTTCTTGTTGAGAAAAGATTTCATTGTGACAAAATTCTATTTGGTTCTTGGTATTTCAAGTTTACATATCTTATATCCAAACCAAGTTTAGTGCTTTATGTCAAAAACTAGATATTTCATCTTGATTGTGTAGTGGATCATATCCATACACACTATGCTTTAAAGTATATCTTGTTTTTGTATTTGATGAAAATTTGGAAAAACATGTTATTTTAGAAAAACAGTTTTTATTATGAGCCAATATTTCCAAGTTACAAAAAATAGTCAAATCTTTAATAACATGCCTTGATTTTGTGCAAGCATGTTTCTATATCATAAAAACTATTTTTGTAGAATTTTAAGTATTTATGGGATTTTTTATTAAGCAAAAAGACCAATCTTTAATCCCAAAATTTTAAGGTTCTGGCAGTTCTGATTTTTCAGAACTGACAGTGGCGGTCGACCGGGTCGGTCGACCGGACGTGCACAGACGTGCACGCCTGTGTGCACTGGAGAACGGTCGACCGTGCCGGTCGACCGCTTCAGAGAGCTTTGCTCTCAGGAAATCTCGGTCGACCGGGCCGGTCGACCGACAGAGAGTTTACTCTCTTCTCCAGTTGATCGATCGACCGGGTCGGTCGACCGGAGGTTCCAACGGTCGGATTCTTGACCGTTGGCGGTCGACCGGACGGTCGACCGGCAGTACTGACAGAGCCCAACGGTCAGATTTTTCTGGCCTCTATAAAAGGGGTTTTGTCATTGTTTTGAGCCAAGATTTTTGGAGACCTTAGAGCCTGTTTTTCATATTCATTCCAGAGGTTTTTTCTCCACAAAAATAGTGAGCTAATACTTCCAATCAAAAGGGAAGATTTATAAGAGTGTTTATTGTAATTTCTTGAGATTTTCACCAAAGATTCTTTCCTTGCTTTCTCACACAAACACTTGAGCATCCATTGAGCTATTCATCCTATAGGTGTTGTAGTGAGAGTTTTGTAGGTGATCAAGTGTTTAGATCACCAAGATTTCATCTTATACTTTGAGGAGACGGGCAAGTGTGCTCGTGGTTGTTTAGGGTTCGGGTGCGAACTCTTGTAGCTTGAGGTGCGGCCTCGACGAGCCGGTGGGCTTGTGGTGTGTAAGGGACTAGAGAGTCCAAGGGCTTGTAGGTGTTGCGGCACCGGGGAGAGATCCATTGGGATCTTGCATAGTGAAAATCCTTCGTGTGTCGAAGGCGGGGATGTAGAGCAAGTGTGCTCGAACCTCGAAACATACCCTTGTGTTTGCGATTGCTCTTTCTCTCTCTCTCTTGTCTCTTATTTATATCTTGCATTCAATTATTGTCTATCTTTATATGCATGATATTCACTTGTGCTCATATTTGCTATACTTGCTTGGGATTGTTGTTAACACTAGTATTCAACCAAGAGAGCCAACGCGGCACCTCAACCCATTCAAAGGGAATCTAGAGGAGCTTGTCCAGAGCCTCGCAAGGGGAATTCGGCAACACTCTTGTGTTATACATAAGTGGTTAATTAAAAGAAGTTTTATTTGGTCATCTTAGTTTTAATTTCGCATTATTTGTTCATAAATGACAATTAGATTAGCCATCACCTATTCACCCCCCCTCTAGGTGAACTTACAATTGGTATCAGAGCTAGTGCTCTTGATATTGGGTCTAACAACCTAAGAGTTAAAGATCCTCTTTTAGGCTAATCACAAGATTTGTACACACACTATGGACTTCATGTCACCACCCACCTTTGACATTCTTAACATCCAAATTTGGAAGGTTAAGATGTCTTTGTTCCTCAAAGGACTTGGCCTTAGTGTATATCTTGCCACAACTAATAAAGAATATTGCTTAAATGGTAAGAACATTGAGGCTAATGCAAAAGCCTTCATGCTATTAAGTCAACCCTAAATGATGATTATTTATCTAGGGTTTCTAATGTTGAATCGGCTTTTGTAGCTTGGAACATCATCACCTCCCTTGGCGAAAAGGACCTATACTATGCGGGGAGCGATTCGGACGTTGGAAGCGACATCTCCAACATATGCTATATGGTCCAAGGGGATAACCCCCTTGAGGTAAACACCGAATCCGATGATGAGGATGTTGACATGTCATATGATGAGCTTAATACATTTTGCCAATTATTGCTTGAGAAATATGACATGATTAAAAAGAATAATAAAAATTTGAAAAAGGAAATTGCTTGCATGCATAAAGAACATGACTCATATAGAAATAACATTGCATGTTTAGAAAAAGATAATGAAAGTTGGAAAAAGAAATTTGATTGCATGCATGTAGAAAATGATTCTTTTAGAAATAAACTTGCATGTTTAGAAAAAGAAAATGAGGATTTGAAAAATGAGAATATTTCCTTAATGTCTAAATTGAATGTTTTATGTGAAGGAAATATGATTTTGAAAAATAAGATTGATTTGGTGGAAAACAAAAGGAAGATGTCTTTCAAGAAAATAAATCTTTGAAAAGAAAAATTTGTGAAAAAGAAAAAGATTTGTTTCACAAAAGAAAAAGAAAAGTGATTATATATCTCATCATGCTTCTCATGCTCACATTGATCAAAATGAGATTAAAAATTTGAAAAATAAAATTGATAATTTGAGCTCTAATTTGAGCTCATGTGCATTCAATCATACTAGATTGGAATCCTTGTTTCAAAAGAAACAAGTTCCTCATACTCATGCACATCATCATCATGACCATGCTTATGATGCACATCATGCTCACACTCCCACTCATAAGTATGCTAAGGTGTACACATGTACACATTGTGGCCGCAAAGGCCATCTAAGAAAATTTGTTATGAAAGGTTAAATGTTCTTATTTTGATAAAAATAAAAATGCTTGGGTTCCTTACAAGACTAACCCATAGGACCCAAGAAAATATGGGTACAAAAATCCCCACCTTGTGTATTTGATGTAGGTGAGGAATCTCTCAAAACGTGAGAAATTTGATGCCTTGATGGTGGGTGCATTTGAACTAAAATGACACATACTTGGAGCACCGCTATCAAGGAATTTGGTGGGTCAACCACCATGCTAGGAGCTTTGGAGTTGGTAACGATTTCTAAACTCCTATTTCATTTATGCACATGCTTTTAATTTCATGTAGCATGTTCATATTTTTTTGGTACTTCATGTGGCATTTACATGCTTAAATGTAGAATGTGTCAAAACTTGCATTTATACATATATGAATAGTGAACTACAATTGACTCATACATATTTGAACTTCATGCTCATTTGTATCCACTATATGCATGTGTATAGGCTAGTTTTGATGATTCGGTCATTTATACTTGTTATGCCTATCTTTGATCTTACTTCATGTATATGTGTGTTTAATTCAAATCTAATAAATATACATGTATACCCCTTGAGTCATTTGCCTTCATGCAATATATATTGGACTCTTTTCATATTTGGGATATGTATGCATATTGTTAGAATTGGATAAATCATACATATACCATGAAGATTAGTATTTTAAATAAACAATAATAAAAAAATGATTTTTTTTTCATGTTTTTTTTTTTTGATATGTACAACAAATGTGATTATGATCTTTTGAGCTTGAATGACTATTTTCATAAAAATGCTATTTACATGATCTTTTGAACACTCATCTTTATGATACAAAATATTTTGAGCTTTATGGACTATGAGTGCTTAAACTTGTATGTATTTAGTATTATTCATGGAAAACATTTGACTTTGTATTTTTGAAGGATCTTTAACTAGTTTGTCAAAAATCCATTTAAACTAGTTATCTATTCTTCAAATTAATTCACATGATCCTATTTTTAATCATATGGATAAATTCTTTTGTATTTTCAAAATTTATTTGATGCTTCATGATTGGAATATTAGTTTAAATGTTAGCATTTGTCAACACTTGGATTTATACTTATACACATTATGGATCACAAATAAATCTATATATGATTGGGTTTGAATGCTTATTTGTGCCCATTAGGTGTGTTAGTATAGCCTAAGTTTTGATGATTATTACATTTTAAACTTGTATTCCTATTTCGGATTTATGCTATGATCGTGTGCCTTCATTTCATGTATATGTTTGTCTTGCCAAAACATTAAGATATACATGGATACCTCTTGAGTCATTTGCCTTTCATGCAAATCTATATATGGACTCAATTGTGTTTTAAGGATATGTATGTATACTTAATGTCTTGTCAAAACATACATATATCTTGAAATATAAATTTTGTTTTAATAAAAATTTTGTAATTTTTCAATAAAATATTTGTGATGGATTTCATGATTTCAAAATTTTAAGGAATATTGAGTTTTATTGCTATTTTTCATGATACCATGTTCCACATAACACTAGCACACTCACTTCTTTTTGATATGGACTTTATGGATAGAGTGCTTTTTAGTGCCTTGTGTTTCATTGATATTTCATGAAAAACTTTTGACTTATTCCTTGATTGAAGGATTCCGTACTAGTTGTTAAACACCTTCATTTAACTAGTTCGAATTCTTCATGTGGTAGATTTTATGATATATACACTTAAGCTTAATTTTCAATTGGTATCATTGGATAGTTTCAATTGGTATCAATATGACCTCTTATTGTGTATACTCATATGTTGTTCTTTCATATATGTATGTCTCTACTTAAATTGGTATACTCTTTTCATACATATATATGATTGTTGTGTGCTTGTATGGATTTATTTTTTAAAGCACAATAGTTGTTAATGCTAAGCTTACTTCAAATCTTATTTATTTTAAAGCTTATGCATTGTATTTTAAAATTGGTATCAAAATTCAAAATTTGATTGTTCTACATTTGGTACCTTAAAAGAAAGTTGTGTATTTTAAGATATTTCAAAATTTTGTTTTCATAAGAAAAGTTCAAAATTTTGTCTTGTTAAAGAAATATTCAAAATTTTGATTTGTATTTCCTATATGCAAGGAGAGCTTAACATCTCTCTTACATATGGATTCATGTTGAGTATATCATAAATTGAGGAGCTTGACAACTCTTCTTTATATGATATACGTGTGTAGGGGGAGCTTCACATCTCCTCTTATGCATTACATAATATGTGTTATGTGAGTTAGGGCTTGTCATCCCTTCTTCATGTAATGCATATGTGTAGGGAAGTTAACTTAGCGTCTTCCTCTTCATGAATGTATATCGCATATAAATCTTATTGATTGATTTGATTTTACCCTCCTTGATTTCCTTATTTTGACAAAAAGGGGGAGAAAATGTGTTTGATGATTTGAACTTTGAACCCTTGTTGATGATTGACAAAAAGGGGGAGAAGTATTTGAGTTATATGCATGATTTCCTTAAGGGGGAGAAGTATTTGTTCCTTACTTAAGGGAGAGAAAGATTTTGACTTGTGCTTTTACTCATGCATCACAAGAAAGTATTTGTTCCTTACTTAAGGGGAGAAAGATTTTGACTTGTGCTTTTACTCATGCATCACAAGAAATAAAAGATTTGTTTTGTTTTACATGCATTCATTTGCATACATTTTTATGTGCTTCATTGAATATCTACTGCTTATTTATTATGCATGCGTTAAGGGGGAGCTTCTTTGAAGCTTTACTTTAATACATGCATATATAACTTCATGAGTTTTGTCATCATCAAAAAGGGGGAGATTGTTGGCCCAAAGGCCTATCACTCTAGTTTTGATGATGATCAACTCATGTAGTTATATTTGCTAATGATCTTGTTTAATTAGTGACAGATTCTTTATCAAGATCTTAGTAGGTGCAAAGCTCAACAAAGGATTAAATGTCAAGATTTGGAGCAGCACGGGGTGATCCAAGGAGCTTTAGATCTAGCTTGGACCAAGTCAAGAAGATGAGAAGCCTTCAAGGGAAGACTTCAAGAAGTTGAAGACTTGTGTCTATGTATAAGATTTTTATTTGTTTTAGATAAAATGTAAAGGATAGAATAGTTGGTGGATTGCTCAAGTCATATCTCACACACACTCTTGATAGAATTGTTTTCATTTCATAAAAGATTTTCTTGTGAGAAAAGATTTTCATTGTGACAAAATTCTATTTGGTTCTTGGTATTTCAAGTTTACATATCTTATACAAAACCAAGTTTAGTGCTTTATGTCAAAAACTAGATATTTCATCTTGATTGTGTAGTGGATCATATCCATACACACTATGCTTTAAAGTATATCTTGTTTTTGTATTTGATGAAAATTTGGAAAAACATGTTGTTTTAGAAAAACAGTTTTATTATGAGCCAATATTTCCAAGTTACAAAAAATAGTCGAATCTTTAATAACATGCCTTGATTTTGTGCAATCATGTTTCTATATCATAAAACTATTTTTTGTAGAATTTCTAAGTATTTATGGGATTTTTTATTAAGCCAAAAAGACCAATATTTAATCCCAAAATTTTCAGGTTCTGGCAGTTCTGATTTTTCAGAACTGACAGTGGCCGGTCGACCGGGTCGGTCGACCGGACGTGCACAGACGTGCACGCCTGTGTGCACTGGAGAACGGTCGACCGTGCCGGTCGACCGCTTCAGAGAGCTTTGCTCTCAGGAAATCTCGGTCGACCGGGCCGGTCGACCGACAGAGAGTTTACTCTCTTCTCCAGTTGATCGGTCGACCGGGTCGGTCGACCGGAGGTTCCAACGGTCGGATTCTTGACCGTTGGCGGTCGACCGGACCGGTCGACCGGCAGTACTGACAGAGCCCAACGGTCAGATTTTTCTAGCCTCTATAAAAGGGGGTTTTGTCATTGTTTTGAGCCAAGATTTTTGGAGACCTTAGAGCCTGTTTTCTCATATTCATTCCAGAGGTTTTTCTCCACAAAAATAGTGAGCTAATACTTCCAATCAAAAGGGAAGATTTTATAAGAGTGTTTATTGTGATTTCTTGAGATTTTCACCAAAGATTCTTTCCTTGCTTTCTCACACAAACACTTGAGCATCCATTGAGCTATTCATCCTATAGGTGTTGTAGTGAGAGTTTTTGTAGGTGATCAAGTGTTTAGATCACCAAGATTTCATCTTGTACTTTGAGGAGACGGGCAAGTGTGCTCGTGGTTGTTTAGGGTTCGGGTGCGAACTCTTGTAGCTTGAGGTGCGGCCTCGACGAGCCGGTGGGCTTGTGGTGTGTAAGGGACTAGAGAGTCCAAGGGCTTGTAGGTGTTGCGGCACCGGGGAGAGATCCATTGGGATCTTGCATAGTGGAAATCCTTCGTGTGTCGAAGGCGGGGATGTAGAGCAAGTGTGCTCGAACCTCGAAACATACCCTTGTGTTTGCGATTGCTCTTTCTCTCTCTCTTGTCTCTTATTTATATCTTGCATTCAATTATTGTCTATCTTTATATGCATGATATTCACTTGTGCTCATATTTGCTATACTTGCTTGGGATTGTTGTTAACACTAGTATTCAACCAAGAGAGTCAACGCGGCACCTCAACCCATTCAAGGGGAATCTAGAGGAGCTTGTCCAGAGCCTCGCAAGGGGAATTCGGCAACACTCTTGTGTTATACATAAGTGTTTAATTAAAAGAAGTTTTATTTGGTCATCTTAGTTTTAATTCCGCATTGTTTGTTCATAAGTGACCATTAGATTAGCCATCACCTATTCACCCCCCCCCCCTCTAGGTGAACTTACAGAAGGATTTCCACTATTGTTGATCCCACTGGATCGCCAATACAAGGACACACTTGTCCGATCTCTCGTGATGCCGCAACACCACCCGGAGCACACTAGCTCGCTTGAGGCCGATGCCTCTACAACTTCGCTCAAGAAGAAAATTGATCACACTTGATCACAAATCGCTCACTTAGCACAATCCTATAACCATATGTAAAATTTTGGGATTGTGTAGTGCAAATATCTAGAGTGAAGTAGAGGCATAGCTTCAAGAGGGTGTTTGGAAATTTTGGCTTTTGGAAATCTTTTTCTAAAATGAAGACTTGAAAAATCACTTGTCAAATGTTGTAAAAATTGTTGTGTTATCATGTTGAAGTGACCCACTATTTATAGGGGATGAAAAACAGGGCAAGACAGCTAGAGAAATTCGTTGGGGTGAGATCCCAACAAAATCTGTCAGAAAATAGAGCTATTGGAGTCTGTCAGACTTTTCTGACAGCTGCCGGTCGACCCGGACGGCCGACCGCCAACGGTCATATTTCTGACCGTTGGGGGACAACGTCGACCGCCCCGGTCGACCTAAACAAACAGAGAGCACTGTAAGTGCTCGGTCGACCCGAGCGGTCGGCCGACGTGTACACATGCACAGCGTGCACGTCGGTCGACCCGGACGGTCGACCGGCTTCTGTCAGATCTGAAAAATCAGACTCTGTAGAAACCAGGAACTTGGGTTTTGGGTTTGGTCTTTTTGGTTGAGGTTTTGGACCTTATAAAAATAGGAGTATGATCATAAGTCACTACTCTAACATGTTAAAACATTTTGATAAAGATCCTCTTTGATAAAAACTTGTTTTTTCAAAAATCGTTTTTCCAAAACTTAAAGTTTCTAAAACTAATTTCCAAAACATGTTAACTCTAAAACTAAGTTGGAAATAGAAATTGTTTTTGAAGCCATAAACCAAACTAAAGTGTGTGTGAGTGTCAATCCCATAAATCTACTTCTAACATCTAGTTTTGACAAAAAAATCTAAAAGAAAAGTAAAAATACAAATCTTGGACTTTTTCATTGTCTTGATCTTGACTTGATCTTTTCTTCAAAATCTTGTTCCTGAAGCTTTCTAATGTGCTTAGCTTAGGAATGCAAATCTTTAGGCGGCGTCCAAACTTGTGAGTCTTGATAGTGGAGCCGTCAAATCAACTTGTTTTGAACCTGAAATTCTTTTAAACAAAATTGTTAAATACATAACTAAATATGGTTTGTTATCATCAAAATATTCAACGGGATATTGGGCTAATGGCCTTTGGGCCAACAATCTCCCCCTTTTGATGATGACAAAACATATATAGTTATTACAAATATTTTGGGTAGAGACTTCAAATGAAGCTCCCCTCAACACATACATATAAAGATATCATACTCAGGCATCGATAAATATTACAAATATCACAAATGTTAAATATCAAGTGATAATCCACAATACTCATATCCATGCCAAAAGGTACTCATGTCATAAAAAAGATAACACGTTTTTATAAAAACACAACATAAATATAAGAACTCATGTCCACAACAACACAAGGATACATGTCCACCAAAAAAAGATGTCCAAACACATAAACACATAATACCAGTACAACACAAAATATAAGTGTCAAGTACAAACAAAATACAAGTACACAACATAAAATATAGGTCAAGTACACAAAATATGTCTCTCTCTCAACAATAACTCTCCCCCTTTTTGACATCATCAAATAAGGGAAAATCACTTGGCGCCACCATCGTCCTCAGACGAGCTCTCCTCAGCATCGTCTTCCTCATCATCGTCTTCCTCAGACGAGCTCTCTGCAGCAGTACCCTCAGCCATCTTCTCATCACCATCATCATCATCATCCTCATGACCTGCCTCCTCTGGATCGATGCCAGCAACGCCTGGCTGTGGAGGTGGAACAGCAGTAGGGTCTCTGGCAGGAAATGGAGGGTCGGAGGATGGAAGAGGACGAGCAATGGTCGTGGGATCTAGACCAAGCATATCAAATTTCGCAAATAGTGTCTCAAATTGCGAGTCCACGAATCTCATGGCGTTCGCAAAGTAAGACATGTCATTGCGAATTCCCTGGAAGCGCGAGTCTATCTCCGCGCGAAGGGCTGCATCACGCTGCTCAATCCGCTGCTCAATCCAAGACTGGTGCTCCTGGATCTGAGAGCGAATCTCAGAAGAAATAAAGGACTGGAACTCAGGAGATAAAGATGGCCCGGGAGCAGAGGAAATCCCTGGGACAGAAGAGGATCCTGGGGCCGAAGATGACCCTAGAATATCAGCAGGAGGAGCAGGAGGGTGCTCCTGTGTGTGACGACGCATTTGAGCTTGCATCCTCTTCAAAAGAACGCTGTCTAAGTTCACAGCGGGTTGACAGGGACTCTCTGAGGATAAATCAAAACCTAGTCTCTGAAGAAGGTGAGTGATAGGCATCCCATAAGGCAAGTGCCTACCGGGCATGCGGATCTGGTCAGAGGCCATATGAGTAGCAATGAGATGAGAGAAATCAATCTTAATGCCTTTCAGAAGGTAATAGATGATAAGAGGAACTGGACCCCTAGCATTGCTATACTCACCAGACTTAGGTAAAATGTTATAGAAGATGAATTGAGCAAGAATTTGGGAGGTGAGGGTGAATTTGTTAACCTCCTCATTTCTCACTAAACCGGGGTTGTCATCCTCGTGAATCAAGGTGGAGGCGGTGAGCGCAGACTCACCGTCCGAATAATCAAAATCGTGTAGATCAAAAGTATAGACATCAACTCCTCCAGAGGAGAGATGTAACAAGTCAGCAAATCGTTCTATAGGGATGTCAATATCTCTCCCTAGAACTCGTGATCTAACACGATCTCCCTCAAAAGCATAGTTGGCAAAGAAGTAGTGTACTAGGGATGTGTAGATAGGTTCCCTAATAGCCATAAATAGGTCCAAAGAGTTTCTTTTCAGGATGCGGGGGATGCCTAGATGTTCAAAATCTTTTAAAATGACACATCTTCCTGAAATAACAGATTTCTTAGAGAGTTGGATGAAACGGTTTTCAGCAAGATCATTAACAAAGGGACGTTTAGATTTAGGAGTGGATGATGAGGAGGGAACAACAGTTTTTCCCTTCTCAGTCCTAGATCTCTTAGACATTATGGAGAAATTGATGATTTTTAGGGTAAAAAGGTTATGGCTTGATCTAATCAACAAGAAACCTAAAAATTTTTGACAAAGAATTGAGATTCTTAAAGCTAGAGATCAAGATTTAAACTAAAAAGGAGATTTTTACCTGAATATGAGAATCCCAAACCCTAGAACTGGAAATCCTTGAAATCTGTTGGAGAGAAAGCCCTGAGAGTGAAGATCTAACCCACAATGAGAGAATCAAACTTGGTTTTAGAAGTAATTTGAGTGGAATTGAGTTTTGGAAATTTTTGGAGAAAAGAGAGAAAGGGGATCGCCGGTTCTATGTAAGAGAGAATGAGAGAGACAGTGAATTAAATAGGCAGATTTAGGGCAGAAATCGACGCACGGTCGACCGGGCGGTCGACCCAGAAAACCCGAGAGCTCTGTAACACAGAGCGGTCGACCGTATGGGTCGGCCGGCAACAGAGAATAAAAACTTGTTCTCTTTCAGGCAAGGACGGTCGACCGGGGTTTAGGGCCGGTCGGCCGGCTTTGCCCAAAAACTGTGAACAGCAAAAGCCCTAAGAAAAAATTTAAAAGGAAATTTTTATCAAATAAAGTAGAATATATATAACATGCAAGAATCCAACAATGTTTTTAAATCTTCATTAAGTTATCATATCAACCAAAAATATTCACACAAGACATTTTATTTAATTTTCATACAAAAACAAAGTTTTAGAGATGTTGAAGCCGAATACCCGGTGAAGGGTTCTGAACTTCATCCTCTTGATTCCTCTTGAATGAGTTGAGGTGCGCAATTGCCATCTCTAATGTATTTGCTTGAATATGAAATTTTACAAAATTATTTCTAGTTTTGAAAATACAATGTGTATATATATAGATATATAAATCTAGGCTAGACATGTGGACATGCAATAAACATGGTATAAAAGATAAGATATACAAACATGGCATATACACAATCATGATAGAGATGTAGGTTTACACTAGCATGTATCAATGTAGCATAAAAGTAAACTAACACTCCTATGCATTTACATATATACCTAAAATTAAAACCTTTTAAATGGAGAAGTTACCAAATGAGGGCAATCTCCAAAATAGGTGCCTCCATGATAGTTATGCAAGCGCGATGTGTTCTTTGAGCCTTGTTGCATCCACCACCCGGGCACCGTCTCCCCCTAAGTCTTGGAGGATGAAGATCCACCTGTATCATTTAAATTTGGTGGGTCTTTTGGTACCCATATCTTTTTGGGTCCTTTTGGATTAGTACCGGGACGAACCCAAACATATTTATTGTTCACATTATGTTTAGCAAAACAAAAATTTCCAAATGGCCTTTGCGGCCACATTGCGTGCAAACATAAATTCTACCACTACCATACATGTATGCATGCTTATGTGAGTGTGCATGTTTTCGTGCATGTGTATGATGAGTGTGTTTCCCTTGGGTTACTCCCTTGGGAAATCTAGATGCAAATTTATTTAAATCAAAGGCACATTTTTTAAGTGTTGAATCTAAAACTTCAACTCGTTTTTGCATTTCAACAAAATCATTTTTATTACATGAAGAGATAGAAGTTTTTCCTTTACAAGCTATTTTATAATTTTCAAAATCAACTTTTAGTTTTCAAAGCCCTTAGCTAAGTCATCTTTTTCTTTAACAACAACATTAATTTTATCTTTTAAAATCTCATTTTTCCTTTTTAGTTTCTTATTATGAGATTGCGAAATCTCATATCTATGTTGTAATTCTTTAAAGAAATGTGCTAATTCATCCATAGTTAAATCATCATCATCTATGGAGTTATCGAGTGTTACCTTGGTTGCATCCTCCCCATGTGCCATGAAGCACATGTGTGCGGCGTCGTTTTCCTCTTCGGATTCCGACTCCGTGTCGTCCCATGTTGCTACCATAGCCTTTTTCTTCTTTGGGGCATTCTTGGAGGTGGTTGCTTGAAGAGCGGGGCAATCCGCAATAAGATGTCCGATCTTCTTGCAATGGAAGCAAGGACCGGGTTCTTCTCTTTTCCTTTCGTATCTTCCTTGAGGTTTCCCTCTCCGGAAGTTGCTTTGCCGTCCCTTCTTATAGAACATCTTGCCCACCTTCCGGATGAGCATGGCAAAATCCTCATCGCAATCTTCCGATGACTCATCCTCTTCATGAATGGTTGGAGTGGCTTTGAAGGCGAGTGCTTTCTTCTTTGGCGCCTCCCTTTCTTCTCTTTCTTTCATCTCCATCTCATGTGTCTTGAGATTTCCGATGAAACCGGAGAAGTCCATCTCCTCCCTATCGTTGAGTTCCTTGAGGGTAGTAGTCTTTACTTCCCATGCCTTGGGAAGAGCTCTAATGACCTTCCTTATCTTTTGGTCATTGTCGATTGCGTCACCTAGAGAAGATAAAGCATTAGTAATCTTGGTGAAACGCGTGAGCATGTCATCAATGCTCTCATTATCAAACATATAAAAGTTCTCATATTGAGAACGCAACAAGTCAATCTTAGATCTTTTGACTTGTGACGTTCCTTCATGAGTCACAATGAGAATGTTCCAAACTTCAAATGCGGATTTGCAATTAATGATGCGAGATAAGTCATCCTCATTTAAGGCTTGGGTTAAGGCATATTGGGCTCTAGCATTAGCTTCATAATCCTTGGAGGTATCTTCGGACCATGAGCTCTCATCGGTGAGAGGTTCTACAATTCTCTAGTTATGGCCCTAGCTACTCTAACACCTAGGGACTTTAGAAATAGGTTCATCTTGACCTTCCAAATAGGGAAGTTCAAGCCATCAAACTTAGGTGGGGACTTGATGCTAGAAAAGTCAAGGGATGCCATGAATACAAATGTGAATGCACAATCAAATAAAATGCAACAAATATATAGCCAAATGAATGGATCTCCCTAAGGTGGTTAAACCAAAAGTTAGGGTTAGGCTCTGATACCAATTGAAATCACCTAGAGGGGGGGTGAATAGGTGATGGCTATATGAAATATGACAATAATGCAGAATTAAAAATTCTACTTAACAAATTGCTCAAATTAAAAGACTAGCAATAATAAACACAATAAGTAGTGTAAGAAATAAAGGAGTTTGAGTTTAGAGAAAATTTGAGCAAACGCAAACACGAGTATATGTTTCCGAGGTTCGAACCACGCTCTACGTCCCCGCCTTCACACTTGAAGGATTTTCACTATTGTTGATCCCACTGGATCGCCAATACAAGGACACACTTGTCCGATCTCTCGTGATGCCGCAACACCACCCGGAGCATACTAGCTTGCTTGAGGCCGATGCCTCTACAATTTCGCTCAAGAAGAAAATTGATCACACTTGATCACAAATCGCTCACTTAGCACAATCCTATAACCAATATGTATAATTTTGGGATTGTGTAGTGCAAATATCTAGAGTGAAGTAGAGGTATAGCTTCAAGAGGGTGTTTGGAAATTTTGGCTTTTGGAAATCTTTTTCTAAAATGAAGACTTGAAAAATCACTTGTCAAATGTTGTAAAAATTGTTGTGTTATCATGTTGAAGTGACCCACTATTTATAGGGGATGAAAAACAGGGTAAGACAGCTAGAGAAATTCGTTGGGGTGAGATCCCAACAAAATCTGTCAGAAAATAGAGCTGTCGGAGTCTGTCAGACTTTTCTGACAGCTGCCGGTCGACCCGGACGGTCGACCGCCAACGGTCATATTTCTGACCGTTGGGGGACAACGGTCGACCGCCCCGGTCGACCTAAACAAACAGAAAGCACTGTAAGTGCCCGGTCGACCCGAGCGGTCGGCCGACGTGTACACATGCACAGCGTGCACGTCGGTCGACCCAGACGGTCGACCGGCTTCTGTCAGATCTGAAAAATCAGACTCTGCAGAAACCAGAAACTTGGGTTTTGGGTTTGATCTTTTGGGTTGAGGTTTTGGACCTTATAAAAATAGGAGTATGATCATAAGTCACTACTCTAACATGTTAAAACATTTTGATAAAGATCCTCTTTGATAAAAACTTGTTTTTCTAAAAGTCGTTTTTCCAAAACTTAAAGTTTCTAAAACTAATTTCCAAAACATGTTAACTCTAAAACTAAGTTGGAAATAGAAATTGTTTTTGAAGCCATGAACCAAACTAAAGTGTGTGTGAGTGACAATCCCATAAATCTACTTCTAACATCTAGTTTTGACAAAAAAATCTAAAAGAAAAGTAAAAATACAAATCTTGGACTTTTTCATTGTCTTGATCTTGACTTGATCTTTTCTTCAAAATCTTGTTCCTGAAGCTTTCTAATGTGCTTAGCTTAGGAATGCAAATCTTTAGGCGGCGTCCAAACTTGTGAGTCTTGATAGTGGAGCCGTCAAATCAACTTGTTTTGAACCTGAAATTCTTTTAAACAAAATTGTTAAATACATAACTAAATATGGTTTGTTATCATCAAAATATTCAACGGGATATTGGGCTAATGGCCTTTGGGCCAACAAGTAGGACCAAATAAATCCATATGGATTAACTCCAAGGGACGTGATGTCATGATATCCTTGATTGACTTGAAAGAAGACTTGGTTTGTTTCCCAAGTTGACATGCGTCACAAACCCGGTCCTTTTCAAAATTCAAGTAAGGAATACTTTCACCATTTCCTTTGTGTTTAACCTAGATATATGGTCAAAAGAAATGTGGCCTAATCTTCTATGCCACAGCCAAGAGTCATCATCGAGGGCTTTTAAACAAGTAATATTACAAGACATATTAGACATATCAATCATATAAACATTATTTTCACGAAAACCGAAAAACACACAAATATTAGAAATTCTATCAATTACTTTATAAACTACATTATCAAAAACTACATCAAAACCTTTATCACAAATTTGACTAACACTCAAGAGATTATGCTTGAGGTCATCAACTAAAACTACATTTTCTATTAAAGGGGATGTACCAAGTTTAACATTACCAATACCGATGATTTTACCTTTGGCATCATCTCCGAAGGTGATGGTGCCACCTTCATGGTATCTTGATAGGATTGCAAAGTTGTTGATATCCCAAGTCATGTGCCTTGAGCAACCACTATCAAGATACCACAATCCTTTACGTCGTTGCGCCTTGGAAAGTACCTACATCATTTAACAAATTTATTGACTTTGGTACCCAAATTCTCTTGGGTCCTTGAAAGTTAGTATTTCGAACCCAAACATTATGACGAGATGCATTTAGTCTATCATAACAAAACTTAACTAAGTGACCTTTACGGCCACAATATGAACATGAAAACACTTTACCATACATGAATGCATGATGTGTGTGAGAAGTGTGAGCATGTTTGTGAGGTTTGGCATGATGTAAAGGTTGTGATTTATGAATATGAGCATGCATAACATGGGGTTGTTTCTTAGGGGCTTTAGGAAATATAGCCTCAAGCCTATTCTTGTCAAATTCACACTTTTTCAAAACAACTCCTAAAGAATCAATTTTCTCTTTTAGCATGAAAATCTCATTTTCATTAACTGGTGAAAACTTACCCTTGCAAGAAATCTTATAGCTATTAAAATCTTTTTGGGTGGAAACTAAAGTAGAAGATAATTCATCTTTTTCTTTAGTAAGAGTAAAAACATGATGATTAAAAGACTCATTTTCCTTTTTCATATTTAAATATTTTTTCTTAAGAACATCATAGTTATGTGAGAGTTCTACAAATGCTTCTCCTATCTCATCCATGGAAAGCTCACAATCAAAAGGAGTGTCGGGGGTTACCTTGCTCGTGCCTTCATTAGCCATGAAGCACATGTTGGCGGTGTCAACTTCCTTCTCGGATTCGCTCTCGGAATCCCATGTAGCCTTCAACGCTTTCTTCTTGTAAGGCTTCTTTGAGGTGGAGGGCTTCACTTTATCCGGGCACTCCGCAACAATGTGACCCGGTCTTTGGCAATTGAAGCAAATTATCTTTCTTTCTTCTTTGCCTCCTTGCCATCTCCTTCTTCCTTGAAACTTAGCCTTGTTATACATCCCCCGGACATTCTTAACGAGAAGTGAGAGCTCTTCGTCATCTTCTTCTTCATTATCTTCGTCGGAGTATAAGGATTGACTCTTGAAGGCAATTGTTTTCTTCTTGGAAGGAGCCATGTCCTCCCTAGCTTTTCTCTCCATCTCATGGGTTTTGAGGTTCCCAATGAGACCAATTAGCTCCATCTCCTCCTTGTCATTGAGTTCCTTCAAGGTAGTTGCTTTTACTTCCCATGAAGGAGGAAGAGCCCGGATGATCTTTCTTACTCTTTGGTCGTTGTCGATAGCATCACCTAGAGAAGAAAGTCCATTAGTGATCTTTGTAAATCTTGTAACCATATCATCTATGGTTTCATTCTCTTGCATGCAAAAGTTCTCATATTGGGACCGAAGAAGGTCTATTTTAGCCCTCTTCACATGTGAAGTCCCCTCATGTGTAACTAGCAAATGTGTCCAAATTTCATATGCGGACTTGCAATGAATAACTCTAGCTATATCATCTTAATTAAGGGCTTGAAGGAGTTCATAATGAGCCCTAGCATTGGCATCAAATTCCTTAGTCTCAATTTCGGACCAAGTGGATTCATCACCGGGGGGTGCACTAAAGGGTTTGGTCACGGCCTTTGCAACTCGACTTCCTAGAGATTGCAAGAAAACGGTCATCTTAACCTTCCATATGGGAAAGTTAAGTCCATCAAACTTAGGAGGGGTCTTAATTCCATCGGCCATTTTTACTAAGTGGAAATGAATGAAATGATTAGCAAAAATAGGATCTCTCTAAGGTTGTTAAGCCAAGAGCCTAGAGACCTATGCTCTGATACCAATTGAAAAACATGTAGAGGGGGTGAATAGGTGTAATTGCTAATCTAATAACTTTTTAAAACAATTATGGATTAATGATGCAACGATCTCTCAAAACAAGACTAGGAGCCGTATACCCGGTGAAGGGTTCTGAACTCCTTCCTCCTGATTCCTCTGGATATGAGTTAGAGGTGCGCAATGCAATCTTGTTGTATGAGAATTGATCGACAATAGCAAGGAATGAATGCAATGGTGAAGTGCACACAAGATATATCACAAATATCACAAACAAGTAATAAGGAGCAATAGAGAGTAAAGCGAAATAGAGAGTAAGAGCAAGAAGGCAATCGCAAACATAAGTATTTGTTTCAAGGTTCGAGCCACGCTCTACTCCCCGCCTTCACCTCCGTGAAGGGTTTCCACTATCCACCGAGGACGCTTACAAGGTCTACCAAAGACCAGAGTACCGAACTCCACCACTTACAAGCCTCTACCAAAGAGGTATCTCCACAAGAGGAACAAGAAGAACAAGTAACCAAGTGATCACAATAATGATCACAAACTCTTTAAAACACTTCTCTTTTACAACTCCTTATAGAATGAGGATTGGAATTTTGGCTCTAAGAAGTGTAGTGAAAAAAAAACTCAGTTGTAAAATGATCTTTGCTAGAAAACACAACTGAAAACAAGCTCAAGAATGAATGGGAAAATGGAGAGCTTAAAAACTTTTCTTCTCCTTTTAAAACTTTGAAAACTTAAGGGTTTTTTTTGGTATTTTGCAAGAGACTATTCTCCTCTATTTATAGGGAGAGGAAAGGGTTAAAACTAATTTATTTTAAGCTTATTTGATCTGGAAAAGATCTCCAAAAACTCTGAAAAAGTTTGCCAAAAACAGATTTATAAAACAGATTTCAGATTGCACCAAAGAGGAAAGAGCCGTTGGGGACATTGCAGGCCTGGCGGTCGACCGGTCCGGTCGGCCGTCCGCCCTGCTGGCAAGGAGCCGTTGGGCTCGGGTCGACTGCTCGGTCGACCGTCCTCTAGAATAAAACACAGTTTTTTGAAGGCGGTCGACCTAGAAAACCCGAGAGCAAAACTGCTTTCAGTCGGTCGACCCGGCGGTCGGCCGACAGACATGCACAAGCGTGCACGTCCTAGATACAAGCTCCGGTCGACCGGTCCGGTCGGCCGGTCTTGCCTGAAACAGAAAAACAGTAAGAAACAGAACTTGAAATTTTTGTAAAACATTTTGAAGTATTGTAAATCATGCTAGAAAGAGTATACATACATGATTTAAACATGATATTCATTTTGTAAAAAGTTGGAGTCATGTATATATACCAAGGCATGAAACTTAAGGATAAAAGCTAAACATGAAAACTTGTATAAAAATGTGTGTGTGTGTGTGTGTGTATCCTAGAGCCAATTTTCCAAAACTCAAATTTTAACAAACTATTTCTTACATTGGTTCTAAAGGACTACAAGTTCTTCAAGTAGGTTCTAAAGGACTACAAGTTCTTCAAGTGGGCTTCTCCATATGATCTTGCAAGCTTGATACTTGAGCCCGAATTGAGGTGACTTGAGTCAAAACTCCTTCCTTTAAGGAAGAAAACTTCTAGTTTCATTAGAACCCTGAAACACACTCAAACAGCAAACATGATTAGTACAAATAACTATATATGTTTTGTGATCATCAAAACACACTAAAACGGGTGATTGTAACCTTGGGCCAACAGAAAGTTCCCTCAAGTATCCCTCTGTATTAGTTTGTATTGATTGTTGAATCAATAAGATCTCTCTCTCCCTTGCCCCGAGGACGTAGGCACGTTTTCGAACCTCGTTAAATACTGTATTGATTGCTTTTCTCTATTGTATTCTGTTCTTGTAGTGTTGGTTACGTCTCTGGCTGCATCAGTCTCCACCTGGTTGGTGGATTCCTCAGAGAGAATTTGTTGTCCTGCGCACAACAATTAGTATCAGAGCATCCCAGGTTAGTCGTGAGATCGTGTGTTGATTCAAGGGCATCAGTTACTGTTTGGCGGAGATCTTGTGTCGATCTCGAAGTAGTGTTGGGACTGTTTGTGGGATCGTGTGTCGATCTCAAAACAGCGTGTAGATTGCTCGAGGAATCAATTCAAAGGAGCAGGTAGTTTCGGAAACTCTTTGAGGGTTTCGCGTGGAGGTAAAGATCATGTCTTTATCTAGTTTATTTTATCTAACTCCGTCTGTTTTCGCATTGCTTTGAGGAATTAGTTGAGAAGATGGCTGGAGAAGGTACATTCATGAATCCACATCCGTTGAGGATTGATGTGGTGAAGTTCAACGGCACGAACAACTTCGGTATGTGGAGGTGTGAAGTGATGGATGCGCTGACGGCATCAAACCTCGAAGACACTCTACGGTTGGGGAAGAAGCGCGCATCAACAACAGAAGAAGATTAGGACAAGATGAACCGTACGGCGTGTGGCCTGATCAGGTCTTGTCTGACATAAGATATCAAGTATCATGTGTTACATGAGACATCTGCGAGGCAGCTGTAGGACATCCTGGAGAAGAAATATCTGACAAAAACTATAAAATCGCGGTTACAGTTAAAGAGTAAGCTTTATAGGTTTCTGATGCAAAGAGGATGCTCCATTAATGAACACTTGAATCGCTACACAAGCCTTCTTATAGATCTAGTTAATGTGAATGTGGAGACTAATGAAGAGGATAAGACGGTAATTCTTTTGAATTCTCTTCCTAGGGAAGAGTATAAGACCTTTACTCTTACATTGATCGACAAAAGAAAATCCCTTAACTATAATGAGGTGTTTGCTGCTCTTGTGAGTTATAAAGTAAGGAGACAGGACAGATTGTCTTCTTCGGGGAACACAACAGCAGAGGTATTGGCGGTAAGAGACAGGAGTTCCAATAGGAAGGGAAGAGATGATCATGGAAGATCAAAGTCCAGATCAAACTTCAGAGATCTGAAGAGGAATCAGTGTGCCTTGTGCAAGGAGTTAGGGCACTGGAAAGTTGATTGCCCGAAGGCCAAAGGTAAGAAGATGGAGTCAAACACCGAGGCGAATCTCGCACAGGCGGATGGATCAGATTTAGACTCATCAGTATTCTCTCTGTTACTACTCCTATTGTTGATTATTCAGATAATGCTAAGTGAATCTAAGATACCGGAGTCACCTATCATGTGTGCCCGAACAGGGCCTGGTTTCTAGTTTTGAGAAGCTAGATGGATGTTACATGATCATGGCTGATGATCATCCGTGTAATATAGAAGGGATGGGTACAGTCTGTATCAAGATGGATGATGGGATAGTACGAGAATTGAAGGAGGTGAGGTATGTACCTCAACTCAAAAGGAATCTTATCTCTGTTGATGCTTTGGAAGCATTGGGTCTTATGATATCTATACGAGATGGTGTTCTCAAGATAATCAAAGGCTCGATGGTGGTTATGAAGGGCGTCCGTTGGGAAAATCTCTACTACTTGAAGGGTAGTACGGTTACAGTTTAGGTGGAGACTTCTACTTCTTTAGATGATGGTTGCACAAAGGTCTGGCAGGTGAAGGTCGGACATGGAGGTAAAAAGTCTTTGTAAACTTCTGCAAAGAAGGGATCATTGGAAGGTGCTGCTACCTGCAACTTGGTGGGTGAACACAGCATTCTGGACAAGAAGAAGGTGAAATTCAGCGCCAGTACTTATCGCTCAGAAGGTCTTCTTGATTGTGTTCACGTAAGCGTTTGGGGACCTGCTAAGACTACATCGCTTGGAGGTCAAGGTACTTTGTCTCTTTTATTGATAGTTTATCTAGGCATTATTGGATATATCCCTTGAGATAAAGTTGTGAAGCCCTAGATATGTTGATAAAGTGGAAAGAAAGAATGGAGAAGCAGATAGAAGAAAGATTAAGGAGCTACAGATTGGTAATGTTGAAAGAGATATGAACCAATTCCTACGATTTGACCAGAACACTAGAATTGGTACTCACTTCACAGAAGGTATACATGGGTTAGCTAAGGAAGTAAATCGTTCCTTGCTGGAGAAGGTTCGGTGGTTGTTGTCTAATGCAAGATTAGACAAATCGTTTTGGGCTGAGGTGATTGTGTATGCTAGCCATCTCATAAATGGATCAACTGCGATAGGAAGTAAAACTCCATTAGAAATTTAGTCTGGAAAAGCTACTCAAGATCATGGTTTGCTGGGAGAATTTGAAAGTCCAACCTACTTCAGTGCTACAGATGGCAAAGTGAATCCGCGAGCAAAGAAGTTTGTGTTTTTGGGTATCAAGAGAAATATGAAAGGCTACAGGTTATGGGACCCTGAAAATAAGAAGATCGTGTTGAGTCGGCATGTCACGTTTGATAAAACTTCAGTGTTGAAGTCTACCGTCTCTCAGCAGGTAGAGAGGACGGAGACCAAGGAAGTATCGCAGCGGGTGGAGGTTGATGCTACTCCACCATCTCTAGTTGGTTCGGCATCAAAGAAGACTTCACCGGATGTGACACCGGGTGGAGATCATGTAGCCAGGGTTGATGCTGAATAGGTTGAAGATATTGATGAGAATGTCAAATTGTTTGCAGCCATTGGAACCAAGATAAAATCACGCACGTGGGTAAAGAAGCATGAATCTCAAGCTTGTGACCGCGACAAGCTCCAGTTGAAGGCCGTTGTTCTCCATGATGGCAGTGAGGAGGTTCATATGACTCAGCCAGATAGATTCGCTGCTGAAGATTCAGGAACATGTGCTTGAGCTTGATGGAGCTCATTTGAATGAATTACGGTTAGCTTGATCCTTTGGGCAAGGTACGTAGGCAGCCATAAAGGCGCAGCCACATTTGGTGATGCAATCTGTATGAAGCTATTTGGGTTCTCGAGAAGCTAATTGGAACTTCACGTAGAGGTGAGGTATTGTAATCTCGATGAATAGTTGATCTTCTGGTGAGAAGATATTTGAGTTTGCATAGGAGAGGTGTGCATCCAGTTTGTTGAAGCCGATGATGGTGTTCGGTGTGCTCTACTCAGACATGGTTGGACCGTTAGTTGAAGATATGTAGACTGGAGAGAGTCAGTCAATTGGAGAGTCAGTGTTGACTCATAATGAGTTCTTGTCATGAAGTTGCTGAGTTGGAGACACGTTCGGTGATTGACATGTATGAAAGTTCTCCTAAGATGAAGTGTAGGGAAGGCATGTGTGGTGCATCCCAGTTGATAGCTGAGCTACAGGTTCCAAGTCGAGATCGCGTGTGTCGATTTCACCGAGATCGTGTATCATTTCGTCGGAAGCACTCAAGCAGAGATCGTGTGTCGATTTCGCCGAGATCGTGTGTCGATTTCGCCAGGTGATAGACTGGAGTTCGTTGGAGATCGGCTCAGATTTAGAAAATCTTTACCGAGGTGGAGACTTATAGGGAGAGAGGAAATAGAGGAGATGGAAGAAGGTAGCACAGAAGACAAAGGAGCAAGACGGCTCATTGCAGCAGGCCAGGATATGCTCCCGGTCGACCACATGGTCGACCGGTGGAGAAGGCCGGTAGACCGCCCGGTCGACCGGTGTGCACGACATGCACAGGGTTAAGCCCGATACCGTGGCAAGGAGCGGTCGACTGCACGGTCGACCGACTGACATAGCGCTGCTCTCAGTTAGGGTCCGGTCGACCGCCCGGTCGACCATAAACATGGGTTGGTCGACCGGCCGATCGACCAACAGACGCGTTTTGGCTTTCCTTTCTGGATTCGGATTCCTTTTATGGTTGTGATCGAATCCAATCTGAGTTTTCTTAAATCCAGGGACTCTGTGGCTATAAATAAGGGTTAGAGCCCTCATGTATTATATCTCTGAAAGTTTCCTCAAGTATCCATCTGTATTAGTTTGTATTGATTGTTGAATTAATAAGATCTCTCTCTCCCTTGCCCTGAGGACGTAGGCACGTTGCTGAACCTCGTTAAATACTGTGTTGATTGCTTTTCTCTATTGTTTTCTATTCTTGTCGTGTTGGTTACGTCTCTAGCTGCATCAGTCTCTGCCTGGTTGGTGGATTCCTCAGAGAGAGGTTGTTGTCCTACGCACAACACCGACCACGGTCGGGTTTGAACCAGAATCAGTTTGACCCAGTCCGAACCGAACTGAGTGTTGGCCCTGAGGCCCATCACTTTAGTTTTGATGATGATTAACTCATGTAGTTATATTTTACTAATAATCTTGTGTTTATATAGTTTCAGTTATTGACCAAGATATTAGTAGTGTTTGGCTTCAACAAAGGAGTTTTGGAGCTAACACATGTAAATTCAAGAGCTCGCGCGTCAAGATCGCATCTAGCACTCTGTTGGAGTCAAGCTCGTTAGATCGCGTTTGGATCGAGTCGGCTTGGAGACAAGAAGACCTCAATTTGTTTAGTTTAGTTTGTGTTTAGATCTCGTGTAAAGGTAGATAGTATTGAGATGCTCAAGTTCACATACACACAAAAGTTTAAAGTTTATTGGTGTTGGTTTTCGGTTTAACCGATTTTGGATTTCATGTCAAAAACATAGATATATATCTTATATGTATAATGAATTCTATCCATATATAATATGCTTCAAAGTTGTTTCAATATCTTGTTTTTGTATCTATTTGAGTTTTGAAGAAAACGGTTTTTCATTTCAAAAATTCAAGTTTTGAAAAATACAGATTTTGTGTTTAAGCCAAATTTCAATATCACAAAAATGGTTCAAATAGTTTGTAATATGTGTTGATTTTTGGTCACACATATTTGTTATTCATAGATCTGAAAAGAACTTATTCTGTAGAAATTATGTGTATTTTGTGGGATTTTATTGAAGGTAAAAAGATTAAGTTTTAATCCTTATAATTTGTCTGACCTGGTCTTCTGCCGGTCGATCGGACGGTCGACCGAAACAGAAGTCGGTCGACCGGACCGGTCGACCGATGTGCATAAACGTGCACAGCCAAATGGCTTGAGGGCCGGTCGACCATACCGGTCGACCTTCCAGAGAGCTCTGCTCTCTAGATCCAGCTTCGGTCAATCGGGCGGTCGACCGGTAGTACAACGGTCGGAATCGTTGGCCGGTCGACCGGGCAGTCGACCGACAGCAACATCAGCTGCTGATTTGGCCCAACGGTTAGTTTTTGGAATGGGTTATAAATACCCATCCTTTTGGGCTGTTTTGATCAAGAATTTTAAGAACAAATTTTTCCATTTTCTTAAGTATTTTAGCAACAAGTTTTCAAGAGTTTTGGGCCAAAAGGATTTATCTTTATTTGTTTTCAAGAGTTGAAAAAATCAAAGAAAAAGAGAGTCTTTGGGAATTAGTTTTGATCTTCATTTATATTTCTATCTAGAGTTTTTCTCAAGAGTTTTTCTTTGTGATTTTGATTTTCAAACTCTTTATTTTCTCACACTTGAGCTATCATATCTATCCTATCTATAGGATCTTATTTTGTGAGGAAAATTGGTTTGTAGTTTTGTTGAGACCACCAAGTGTTGTAATCCTCTTTTCTTTTTGTTTGTGTTATCCATCTTGTGTAAAGGTGATTGTGGAGGAGAGTTTGGGCTTATTGATATCCCTCTAAGTGTAGAGGTGATTGTGGTTGGAGTGTTGGCTTTGTGCCTATCCCTCTAAGTATAGAGGTGATTGTTGTTTGGCTTTGTGCCTATCTCTTTATT
This sequence comes from Agave tequilana, assembly GCA_038442645.1. Taxonomy (NCBI): domain Eukaryota; kingdom Viridiplantae; phylum Streptophyta; class Magnoliopsida; order Asparagales; family Asparagaceae; genus Agave; species Agave tequilana. The sequence goes on along the minus strand of JAVJIF010033233.1, from coordinate 215,645 downwards.
GAGAGGTTGATCTTATATGACTTTGTATCTTGCCTCTTGTGTAGAGGTTGTTGTTTGAGAGAGGAGTTATGTACTCCAAGTTTGTATTACCAAAATTCTCAATGGAGGTTCCCTGTGTGGGGAGTCCTGTGTGGACGCATTAGTGAAAATCCTTCTGTGTGAAGGCAGGAACGTAGAGCAGTGGCTCGAACCTCAAAACATATCTTGGTGTTTGCCATTGATCCACTATCTCTAACTCTCTCTCTCTTATATCTTGCATTGATTCATATTGTTCATATCATATATGCTTGGTATTGTTTGTGTGTGCCCATACTACTTATGTTGCACCAAGAGAGTTTCATATTGCACCTCAACTCTTATTTAGAGGAATTTAGAGGAGATAGCCCAAAGCCCTTCACCGGGAATTCGGCTACACTCTTTGGTTACACTAAGTGTGTTGCAATTAGTTTTTAATTCCACATCATTTGTCATTAGATTAGTCATACACCTATTGACCCCCCTCTAGGTGTATTTTCATCGAGTCCGGCCGGTTGGTTCTAGTTTGGTTTTTCAGAACCAGAACGGTTGGTATCGGTTCAAGAATCAACGGTTCCGGTTCTAAATCATTATATTTTTTTATTTTTATTTTTGCTAGGCCAAGCCGGCAGCCAAGGCCCCACTCAGGCCAGGCCGCCAAAATTTTTTTTTGCCCCTTGTAGGATTCGAACCTGCGACCTTGACAACATTAACACAATGCTCTAACCAACTGAGCTAATTGATTGGTTAATTGCAGTCTTCATTTCACACACACACACTAGCTATTTGGTTCCAGTTCCGTAACCGGAACTGTAACCGGCCGGTTCCAGAACCGGAGCCGGAACCGGCGTCAGTCCGGCTCCGATTCCTCACATGGAGAAATCGGGAACCGACGATTCCGAAATCGGAACCATGATCGGGTCTACTTCTCGTAACTAAAGCATTTATTGGTATCGGTTTCACCCATGTAAAGTGTTTATCAAAGATAACCCTTCAGAATATGACGAAAAAGGATCTTGAGTTGACGTAACTAACGCAAGTGAAGACGGTGAAGTGGACGTGAAAGAGGCCGGCGGCAACCAATAAATTAATTAGTGACACGGAGTGATCAATTGTGGAGATTAAATAAGACCCATTCATCAACTTGCAAAGCACAAACACGCTGGCATTTAACAATCATTGTATGAAGAGTCTATGCTTGTCTAGCTGTTGGATTATGAAGGCACGAGCCACAAAAGCATCTTAAAATTTTTAATTGAGGGAATTTCTTCTGATTATTCTTCTTGTCTATGTTTGTAGCAGCTTCAGTACACTAGCACGTGATTGAGTATGAGATCAGCCACCAGCTCACATCTAGCTTTTGTGAAAGCACGATGATTCAAGAGAGAGTGAGAGAGGACGATTGAAGGGAGGCAAATCTTTTGTCTTTATTTCTATTGCATTCTATTTTATCGGATCACATTCTTGTAAGATAACCCATTAGCAACTTCATCAGGTGCCAATTAGATTTTTTTTTTTTTTTTTGTGGGAGAAGATCATTAAGTTATCTTTTTTCAAAAAAAAAATGAAAATTAGAAGGAATAAGGGAAAAGGGAAGGAGAAAATAGAGGGAAAGAAAGGTAAAAGATAAAATATAACATTGAGCACGCCCGGTGGGACTCGAACCCACAATCGCCTGATTAGAAGTCAGACGCCTTATCCATTAGGCCACGGGCGCTTAATGCTGATGTGATATCTTATTTATATTTGTATTTTCATGAACTCAGCATAATCAGCCGCACGGAAAAATGGCTAACACCTCGCAATGATTTAATCTGCTTGTGTACAATCGAAGAAATGCAATGCAACAAACAAAATTTCAGATCAAACGGGTAAATAGTTCAATAACCCCAACAGAAAAAAATTAATAATGCATTACATAACAAGCTGAAAATTTTGTAAACTTTTGCATCATCTCAGCACCACAATGCATTAACAACCGCAACATAAAGATACAATAAAAAGAAGATAGAGTAAAAGAACAGTTGATTGTTTCATTCAGATATCAGCCTTTGTTCAAATTTAACAGATAAATTATTGGAAGAATGTGTACACGACCACCACCATTTCACACTTCATATTTACAAACTTATGACATAATGAATATAGATCATAGTTCGTATATTTCATTAGTTCATCAGTTGCTTTCGGGAACCACACTCCTAAATCATCTCTCTTCAGCATCAACATTTGATTACAAACTAATACCCTCCCAGCCATTTTGCAAGCCATAAATGACTTCTGAGTTGTCCTGACCACGATAGTGAACATGCGAACGACATATCATTCTGCTGTTAAGATTTCCGAAGACAACCTTCTGGAATTGTCCTCTTTCTCCAATCTGCTGTTTCTGCAAAACAAATTATGGAGAATTAGAGTGTGTTTCAACTTCAGCTTCAGTTGTCCAATTAAGAATCAGAGACGAACATCAAGTCGTGACAACACAAACGAAGAAAAAATCAGAGGGAAGCAGTTAATTGTTACGCTCTATAATCAAGTGCTTAATTTGTCTGACTAATGAAGAAGGTCAAACCTCTCTAAAGGCAAAGTCAATTTCTTTTTCCTTGTCTTTTCTTTTTCCAAATAGGGTCAAAGTAGCAACCAGTTTTGCCGAAGCTTATTCTTCAAAGGTCAATCCTAGCGCCCAGTTTCATTACATTCTATTTAATATAATAGGTGGGCTTACCAAGAATATTGGGCTTACAACATCATACCAAGCAACCAATACAGAAGATGCTATGTCAGCGGTCATACAAGCTATTGCCTATCCACTGTAAATTAGGTTGAGTTCAATCTAAATCAATTAGGTAGCTGTTAAAGTCTATATTTTCTTATGCAAATCAGGGACCAAGGAGATGGATAGCCAAATTTTAGTTTCTCAAATGGGTCCAGTGTATATTTCAGCACTAAGTGTTAGATAACAAACAGCAGATAGCCAATGGAGACTATTGTCATTCACTCTATATATATATATAAACAAAACACATGGATATTCGTATCTAACAATTTCGGTGTCCTCCTGTGATCAAAAGAGAACCTTGATAAAAACAATATATAGGATTACTGAGCTTATTAAAACAGACCTACATATGTAACCATAGGACTTGTATCAATTATGAACGTGTCACATTATCATGCCAATATGTAAAACCCAAGAAATACCAATAAATACACACTGATATTGTGATACACAAATAAACACGAGGATGCTATTAGGAAAACAATGATATACTGAAAAATATGCGTTAAATTATGAAAGACTTTACATTTATTGATACTGAGAAGAGTTACAAAATACAATTACATAAAGGTTATGAGCAATCCCCTCCTCATATAGACCCATAAAAGACCAAATCATATTCAAACTATGACTCGTAATACTACTAGGACTACATAAAATTTCAAATCCTATTAAGACTAAATAACTAAACAATTACTAATTAATTAATTACTTAATATATCTAACATTGATAGGTAGTAAAAAATGCATAATTGTCATTACATTTAATATCACATTTTCATATTTATTCTTATAATCATGCACTATTACTAATATTTTGTTATTTAATATGTGCAGGCCTTGAGTGTTTATTTAAATAAAGAATAAAAGCCTAAATAAAGCCCAAAAGCCCATGTCCAAGCCCAAGTGCAAAAGTGCAATTACCAAATGTCAAAAGTGCAAATACAAAGTGCAAATGTTGCAAATACTAAAAAGAGGGAAGGGATAGACTTCTATTCAACCCTAAATGCTTGCTGGATGAGGATAAATAGAGTGTAAGGATGAAATTCGTTTTGGAAGAGACAAATTAAAGAGTAGAGATGCCAGATCTAAACGGATAGGCCCATATGGACGGACCAGAGGAGGCCACGCGCGAAAGCGCGTGGCCAGGGATAAGACTGTGGCCGCGGAAACGCGGCCCAAGCCGCGTTTCCGCGGCAATATGGATGAGGCTGAATACCAGATCTCGTGGCTGAGTTTCACCGGGACTCTACTTCCTCCAGAGCCTATAAATACCCAGCAGACGCAACAGAGAGGGCCATCCAGAGACGAGGAGATTATGGTTTTCTTTAGCTTTCTCTTTAAAATTTCTGCAATTGTAATTTCGTTTTGAGCATATGGTAGAGAAGAAGGAGCATTGTATTTGGAAGATATTTTCGAATAAAGGTTACCTCTTTGCCATCTAAATTATTGTCTTTTAATTTCGTTTTTCTTTGCGATCTTTCTCTTTGTTTTGTTTTTCTTTATTTCGCAATTCTTCTTATTAAACAAAATAAAAAAAATAAAAACATTGAAAATATAAAAAAAAAAGATGATGAACTAATTCTTAAGTGTGGTTTGCTGAATTCTTAAACAACCCTAGAGCAGTTAGGAATTGAATGGATTGATAACAATTTTTAGAAACCCTAGGTTTAAGACAGATTGCTTGAAGATTAAATTGATGACTAGTTTTCTAATCTAGCTTACACCTTTAAATAATTCTTCACACTTCATGCTTAAGTACTTTGACAGCGTAACTTTAAGGTAAAGCTTTTCTTACGCTGTACTTAGAAGTTAGGATGAACACTTGTTGGATTTTTAGGAGTGCGAACTAGTAAGATTCTAAGATCTATTTCTCTTACTTGCATCTTCTCTAATAAACCTAGGATCGATTTCATGTGTTTCAAGATGATATTCAATGTCCTTAACTTGCACTATGGGTTGTGGTAGAAGATCAGTAAAACCGCATCTCTCTCTCATCATATATTTCAAATCTAATCTCTCTTGTCTTATTTCAAGGATACAGAGAAATCGTCCGAAAAGCTTGCATCGCATCCTTCCCTGTGGATCGACCCGCTTTGGCCCTTGCTGCAGCGGATAGCATTGAGACAGAATTCTAACTCTTAATCTTTTTCTTTTCAATTTCTCATTTTCAATCAAAATTTTGGCGCCGTTGCCGGGGAAGGAACGGCACGATTTTCTCAAAAACTAACTCGTTTATTCTTTCTTTTTGCAGGTTCAGAGAACAAGAAAACTAACAACAGCAAGGACATATAGCAACTCTGTGCCTCTGCCCTCGAAGCAACAGGGCCTACTACAGAGCCGCGCAAACGTGGCAAAAGCTGCGTTTCCGCGGCCTGAGTAGTTCACTACTCACCCTGTTTTCTGCAGGTTGCTGCAACTTGCAAATCTGATTTACTGCTCTGTTACAATTTTCTCTGTGATAAACCTGCACACTGCTAATTAATTAATAGTAACCCATTTGTTGAAAAATAAAAAAATAGACTCTTGCATCTTAGGCACGTGTCTATTTAATTTTTTTTATTCTGTTGAAGAGTGCTGGCGACAAGGTACGTTTGCATTGCATATAGATTAGGAAACACTCTTGGCTGATTTACTGCTTTTTGAGTGATTACTTATCTACTGCTTTACACGTACACAAAAAAATTCTAAGGGCAAAACCCATTAACAAGATAAGGTGGGGATTTCATCACCCTTCCTTGGCCCACAAATCATCTCCGTCACACTCACAACCCTAACCTTAAGTAAAATTGACTAGACGTTGGCCCTAGGTTAACTCGGACTCACTAGGAGATTGGCCGAAGGAGGAAAGTTGTTCGAAATTAACTCTTGCCAAATCGGTGTCTAGACAGGGGATTGACGGCCGAAAGCCCGAAGATCGGTGGTTATTCAATTAAGGAACGTCTTTGACAAAAAACCTCCCACCGGTCTTGCCACCTACCTGGCCGATTAACTTGTGGTTAAGGTCGGCAATAGACCTCCTAGGGACAGTCTAAAGTTAGGAGTCATCTAGATCAAGGCTTACCCTAGAATAAGAATTTTGATTGTTTTTCTTTTTTTTATTGATTGGGTGAACTTGTTTGCTAATTGTGCATGTCCGCTTGGTCGAGAGACCCACTTACATCCAGGCTAACTAGAACTAGTTCACCACCCGAGCAAAAGCCCGACTCACACATGGCACAACCACTGTCACTCCAAGATATGTTCTATCCTATTAGGACCTCTTCCTTCTTGCATCAAGTTAACTGATGAAGGTGTTGACCAATTTGAGCTCAAGCCACAATACATCAACACTCTTCCTAAATTTCATGGACTTGAATCCGAGGATGCATACTTCTTCATAAGGGAATTTGAAGAGGTATGTCTCATGATGAAGATACCCAAGTTAGGAGAAGATGCCATCAAACTACGGTTTGTCCCCTTTGCTTTGAAAGACTTAGCAAAGAAATGGCTCTACAGTCTAGAGGCCGGTTCAATATCTTCTTGGGATAATTTCGTTAAGGCCTTCTTAAAGAAATTTTATCCCGTCCACAAGACTGCACTGATTAGGAAGAGCATCTTACAGTTTAAGCAAACAGCCAATGAACCTTTTTGGAAATATTTCGAACGTTTTAAGGACCTCCTTGCCCAATGCCCTCACCATGGATAGAGAAATAGCGACTTTGCCAAGTTCTATATGATGGATTAGGATATCAAACTAAAACGCTGTTAGAATCCATGTGCCAAGGAGGATTTCTAAAAAAGAACGAAAATGAAGGATGGTTATTATATGAAGAATTAGCTGATAATACCATCCAATAAGAACCAACTCCGGAAAAATTTAGGACTAATGACCCTACTTCTTCTAAAGGAGGTATCCATTCCATTGAGGCCAACATAGCTACCGATGCTAAGTTAGCTGCTGTGATGCGAAGACTAGAAGCTCTTGAAACTAAAGAACCAGTCTCTGTGAACCAAGTCAGCCCAACACCTTCGGCGGGCTGTACTTATTGTCAAGATATGAACCATGTGTTCGAGGAATGTCCCGTCTTTATCGCGCATCAAAGCTTGCCTGAACATATGAGTGCGGCTTTCACAAGGCCCGCCAACAATCCATATTCGCCCACCTACAATCCCGGTTGGAGAAATCATCCCAATTTTTCATGGGGCCCAAGCAATAATGATCAAACTAGGCCCAAATTCTCCAACAATTTTAAAATCCGCCCTATCAACAAAATCTCCCTAGTCAAAATCCTCCACCCTCTTTCCAATATTCACAAATGGAAATAAGGCTCTCCAACATGGAAAGAAAGGTGGACACTCTAGTTAAAAGCCATGACTCGCTGGCTCAAGTCTTGACCAGGATAGAGATCCAAATGAATCAACAAGAAAGACAAAGGGGAACTCTAACAAGTCAGCCATTGCCAAACCCTAGGAATCCTAGGCAAGCCAATGAGGCTCAAGACCAAACCCCTGTAACTTGGTTCATACACTAAGATCAGGGAAACAAGTTGATAATCACGTATCCATGCCACCGGGCCCATCCCAGTTGTCCATTCCATCTAGTTCCACTCCATCTCCGCAAAGCTCCAATGAAACTGAAGTTGAGAAATCAGCAGGACAGGTGCACCAGCCTATAGCCCCATTTTCAAATAGGCTAAGGAGTAATAATAATGCACATATGGAGAAACTACTCGAGGTATTCAATCAGGTTAGGCTCAATATACCACTTCTTGATGCAATCCAACAGGTCCCTAGTTATGCCAAATTCCTTAAGGACATGTGCACCAAGAAAAGAAAGACAAATGTGCCTAAGAAGGTTTTTCTAGCCACTAACATTAGTGAGCTATTGTCAAACCAGATCCCAGTCAAGTACAAGGACCCTGGTTGTCCCACCATTTCTTGCACAATAGGCCGAGCTGAAATCAATCGAGCACTCCTCGATTTAGGAGCTAGCATTAATGTGCTGCCTTTCTCCGTATATCAACTTGGATTAGGTGAACTCAACCCAACCCAAGTTACAATTCAATTGGCTGATCGCTCAATCAAAGTTCCTAAGGGAGAGATCAATGATGTCCTCATACGGGTGGGAGAATTCATTTACCCAGTCGATTTCATTGTTTTAGAGACACAATATGTGTCTAATCCTAGGTCCCAAACTCACGTCATCTTAGGACGACCGTTCCTAGCAACCGCGAATGCAATCATAAATTGTAGAAACGGATCCATGAGATTGACTTTTGGGGATATGACCAAGGAAGTCAATGTTTTCAACTTAGGTAAGCATCCCTACGACATGACCGACCAACCCTTTGAGGTTAACTTCATTGAAAACATGACGAGTGAGCACAATGAGGAGATCACACTAGAGTCAGAGGAAGAGGAAAAGTTAGAATCAAGTGATCTCAACCTTAATGAGATTAAATGGGCAGCAAATCCAAGTTCTATAGAGATGGAAAGTCAAGCTTAACACCTCCACCCATCGAGCCACCTCCTTCATTGGAGTTAAAGGCCTTGCCTAAACATCTTAAGTACGCCTACCTAGGTGAACAAGAGACGTTACCGGTCATAGTTGCATCCAATTTGACTAATAGGTAAGAGGAAGACCTACTGGCAACCCTTAGGAGACATAGGGAAGCCATTGGTTGGACTATGGCAGATATCAAGGGACTGAGCCCTACGATAGTCCAGCATCGAATCCATCTAGAGGAAGGAGTTAAACCGAAGAGGGATCCACAGCGTAGGCTAAACCCACTCATGCGAGAGGCTGTACAAGCTGAAATAGTGAAACTGTTAGATAATGGGATCATTTATCCCATTTCCGATAGCAAATGGGTTAGCCCAATGCATGTGGTCCCTAAGAAGTCCAACTTTACTGTGGTAGAAAACGACAAGCATGAGTTAATGCAAACACGATTGCCTACCAAGGTTCGAGTATGCATAGACTATCGCAAGTTGAACGCCGCCACTAGGAAAGATCATTTTCCTCTCCCATTTATCGACCAAATGCTGGAACGATTAGCCGGTCATGAGTATTACTGTTTCTTGGACGGTTATTCAGGGTATAACCAAATCCCTATAGCCCCGGAGGACCAAGAAAAGACAACGTTCACGTGCCTATTTGGGACATTTGCCTATCGTCGAATGCCTTTCGGCCTATGTAATGCCCCCGCCACATTCCAACGTTGTATGTTAAGCCTTTTTTCTGATATGGTCGAGCGCTTCTTAGAGATTTTCATGGACGACTTCTCCGTCTATGGAAATTCATTTGACCAATGTCTCCATCACTTGGAGCTAGTGCTGAATAGGTGCACTGAAAAGAACTTGACCCTCAATTGGGAAAAGTGCCACTTCATGGTGCAGCATGGGATTGTCCTAGGTCATGAGATATCTAGGGAAGGGATCAAAGTAGACAAGGCTAAGGTGGAGATCATAGCCAAACTTCCAATTCCACGATGCGTGAAGGACATTCGGTCTTTCTTAGGACACGCTGGGTTTTACCGTAGGTTCATTAAGGATTTTAGCAAAATTGCTAGACCCCTTACAAACCTTCTAGCTAAAGACGTGTCATTCATCTTTGATGATAGGTGTAATAGTGCGTGGGAGAAGTTGAAAGTGGAACTTATCTCTGCACCTATCATCTCACCTCCGGACTGGTCCAAACCTTTTGAGATCATGTGCGATGCCTCAGATTTTGCGATAGGCGCTGTCTTAGGACAGCGTAAGGATAACAAGCAGCACGTGATCTATTATTCGAGTAGGACACTCAATGACGCCCAAATGAACTATACTACTACTACTACCGAGAAGGAATTCTTGGCAGTAGTGTTCGCTTCGGAGAAATTCCGCCGATACCTACTTGGGACCAAGACCACGATTTTCACCGACCATTCTGCACTTCGATACCTAATGCTAAAAAAAGATGTGAAGACCCGACTCATTCGTTGGATCCTTCTCCTTCAAGAATTTGATCTCGAAATTCGAGATAAAAAAGGTGTTGAAAATGTTGTCGCAGACCATCTCTCTCGTGTGCCAAACGCACCTTCCGACGAACTGCCCATCAATGACAATTTTCCCGATGAACAACTTCTAGCCATCTCTAAGGAACCATGGTTTGCCGACATATTAAATTACTTAGTCACAAACCAAACACCACCTAATTGGTCAAAACAGGATAGATACCGATTCTTGTCTCAAGTCCGGTATTACATATGGGAAGATCCATACCTTTTCAAATATTGAAGCAACCAAATTATTAGGAGATGTGTCCCCGATGAGGAAACTAGAAGCGTTCTAGCCTTTTGTCATGAATTTGCTTGCGGTGGACACTTTGATCCCCGCAAAACTGCCGAAAAGATCCTACAAAGTGGCTTTTATTGGCCAACTTTGTTTAAAGACGCATTCGAATTTTGCAAAACGTGCACAAGATGTCAAATGATAGGAAAAATTTCCAAACGAAATATGATGCCCCTAAATCCAATTCTAGAAGTAGAACTTTTCGATGTCTGGGTCATTGATTTTATGGGACCCTTCCCTAACTCGTTTGGGCACCAATACATCTTATTGGCCGTAGATTACGTATCAAAATGGGTTGAAGCCGTCCCTTGCAAGACAAACGACAACAAAGTTGTTGTCAAATTCTTGAAAGAAAACATCATCTCGCGCTTTGGAACCCCTCGTGCCATAATTAGTGACAATGGTACACATTTTTGTAATCGAACTTTTGAAGCTCTTATGCGAAAATACGCCATAACTCACAAGTTATCTACGCCCTACCATCCTCAAACTAGTGGACAGATAAAAGTTTTCAATAGGCAAGTCAAGCTTATCTTGGAGAAAACTGTGAATCAGAATAGGAAGGACTGGTCCACCAAATTGGTGGATGCCCTATGGGCATATAGGACTGCCTTTAAGACGATTCTAGGAATGTCTCCCTACAGACTAGTCTTTGGAAAGGCTTGCCACCTTCCTGTTGAGCTAGAGCACCGGGCCTTATGGGCAATTAAGCAGCTGAATTTCGATCTAGATAAGGCTGGTGAGCTTCGAAAATTGCAAATTTCTGAACTAGAGGAATTGAGGAACGAAGCATATGACAATGCGAAAATTGCGAAGGATAGGGTTAAGGTTTTTCATGATAAGTTCATCACAAGAAAAACTTTTGTCCAAGGACAAAAAGTGTTACTCTATAACTCTAGACTTCATCTCTTTCCCGGCAAGTTAAAATCAAGATGGACAGGGCCCTTCATTGTTAAGACTGTGTTTTCACATGGAGCCATAGAGATCTATGACCCAAAAAATGGCAGCACATTCAAGGTAAATGGTCAACGTCTTAAAATCTTTTTGGAATCAGTTCCGGAAGTAAAAGCAGTCATCGGTCTTTTTGACCCAATGTATCGGTAACTCTATCTCTCTGCCAATTCATGCATCCATGCATTTCATTCATACATTGGGGACAATGCATGAGACAAGTGGGGGAGAAGGGTATGTAAAGTAATAAAAAAAAATTAAAAATTAAAATATATATATATATATAATTTATTCTTTTCTCTTTATTTGTTTTAACAAAAAAAATTTTATAAAAAGGACAATATTCTGACTTATTCTTTGAAAGAAATCTAAGTTAGTTTTAAGAATTAGGAAAATCATGATTAAGATTTCTAAAAACTTGGTCAAAATAAATAAATTGTTTAATTTTTAGGTATAGGAGAAGAAATTGAATAAGTAATTAGTCTTGATTTTTACCTTAATGAAATGTGCATACCTAATGCATATCTAGGATTCTAAGACAAAGACCCTTGTGCCTCATAAAAAAAATTTAAAAAATTAATTAAAAAAATATCACTAATTAAGCTGGATACATGTGCCTCAAGAAGCAGAAGTATTCACGCCTAAAGGTGAGTTTATAAATAAGCGTCCTTAGTTTTGTGGCCTAGTTCACTTGAATTTGAGTCCGAGGGGTGTTTTCTCACTCGGTGCCCTAAAACCAACTAGTTTGGGAGTCACCGACTTTAAGTTCGCTACATGGGTGGATTAGAAAGCCTAAGAAAACTAAGAAATATTATTAACACATCTAATAGTCAATTAGTTGGGTATGAGGGCCTCAAGAAGCCTTGATACTTACACGAAAGAAAATTAGATGAGTTATACATATTAAAAAAAAGAAGAAAAACTAATCATAATAATAATAAAGAGGCATGAGAGTCCAAGTTAAGGAAGTCCTAGATTTTCAAGGGAGCATATGACTTTTGATAACGAAAAAGACTATACAAAAATTCAATTTTGATCCTTACCTAAAATGGATAACAATTTACTTTATAAAGACTAAGTTTAAGAATGAATAAAAATGATAATCTTAAAACTTATAGACTACTTAGTCTCTTCAAACGTATTTCAAATATTTTCCTTTTTATGGATTTTGTGGGTGTAATCCGCTAAAAACCCTCACGAGACAACACTCGTCCTCTAGGGTAACCTAGGGGTTTAACGGCTTGTTGCACATGCTAAGTGCAACCGTGATTCCTACGAAAATGAGTTAGATTAGTTTTTCTTTTTCTTTTTGATTTTTACTCGAGGACGAGCAAAAAGATAAGTGTGGAGGTGTGATAGGTAGTAAAAAATGCATAATTGTCATTACATTTACTATCACATTTTCATATTTATTCCTATAATCATGCACTATTACTAATATTTTGTTATTTAATATGTGCAGGCCTTGAGTGTTTATTTAAATAAAGAATAAAAGCCTAAATGAAGCCCAAAAGCCCATGTCCAAGCCCATGTCCAAGCCAAGTGCAAAAGTGCAATTACCAAATGTCAAAAGTGCAAATACAAAGTGCAAATGTTGCAAATACTAAAAAGAGGGAAGGGATAGACTTCTATTCAACCCTAAATGCTTGCTGGATGAGGATAAATAGAGTGCAAGGATGAAATTCGTTTTGGAAGAGATTCGGATTTAGGATAACTTGCTTCCCAAGTTATCCCGAAATTTCAAATTAAAGAGTCGAGATGCCAGATCTAAACGGATAGGCCCAGATGGACGGACCAGAGGAGGCCACGCGCGAAAGCGCGTGGCCAGGGATAAGACTGTGGCCGCGGAAACGCGGCCCAAGCCGCGTTTCCGCGGCAATATAGATGAGGCTGAATACCAGATCTCGTGACTGAGTTTCACCGGGACTCTACTTCCTCCAGAGCCTATAAATACCCCTGCAGACGCAACAGAGAGGGCCATCCAGAGACGAGGAGATTATGGTTTTCTTTAGCTTTCTCTTTAAAATTTCTGCAATTGTAATTTCGTTTTGAGCATATGGTAGAGAAGAAGGAGCATTGTATTTGGAAGATATTTTCGAATAAAGGTTACCTCTTTGCCATCTAAATTATTGTCTTTTAATTTCATTTTCTTTGCGATCTTTCTCTTTGTTTTGTTTTCTTTATTTCGCAATTCTTCTTATTAAACAAAATAAAAAAAATAAAAACATTGAAAATATAAAAAAAGATGATGAACTAATTCTTAAGTGTGGTTTGCTGAATTCTTAAACAACCCTAGAGCAGTTAGGAATTGAAGGGATAGATAACAATTTTTAGAAACCCTAGGTTTAAGACAGATTGCTTGAAGATTAAATTGATGATTAGTTTTCTAATCTAGGTTACACCTTTAAATAATTCTTCACACTTCATGCTTAAGTACTTTGACAGCGTAACTTTAAGGTAAAGCTTTTCTTACGCTGTACTTAGAAGTTAAGATGAACACTTGTTGGATTTTTAGGAGTGCGAACTAGTAAGATTCTAAGATCTATTTCTCTTACTTGCATCTTCTCTAATAAACCTAGGATCGATTTCATGTGTTTCAAGATGATATTCAATGTCCTTAACTTGCACTATGGGTTGTGGTAGAAGATCAGTAAAACCGCATCTCTCTCTCATCATATATTTCAAATCTAATCTCTCTTTTGTCTTATTTCAAAGATACAGAGAAATCGTCCGAAAAGCTTGCATCGCATCCTTCCCTGTGGATCGACCCGCTTTGGCCCTTGCTGCAGCGGATAGCATTGAGACTGAGAATTCTAACTCTTAATCTTTTTCTTTTCAATTTCTCATTTTCAATCAAACATCCCCCCTCAAATTCAAAATCATATGACCTCGAGAGTTTGCCTAACAAAACTAATAAATAAAACTAACACTACTAAATTACTAAGGCCAGTGCCTTGCAACTGAATTCCTAATGCTGAAATATTTATTTTGGATGCAGATACTAAATTGTTGATGCTCATACCTAACTGAAAGAAACCAAACTAAACAAACTCAAATGGTTCTCCCTTGAAACCTTAAACAATCCCCTTGAAATCCAAAACAATCCTCCTATGAGAACTAAATCCTCCTCAGAGAAGACAAACAACCTCAGACGATCCACCTTTATGATCTCAAACGAACGCTGACGCTCCTCCCTTGGGATCTCAAATGAATGCAGATGGTCCTCCCTTATGATCTCAAACAAACTCCAACAATTCTCCCTTGAGATCCCAAGCGAGCCCAAACGATCCTCCCTTGGGATCTCAAACTCTCAAACAGACTTAGACGATTCTCCCTTGAGATCTCAAATAAACTCAAATGATCCTCTTCTGAGACCTGACACAAATGTCAAATGCAAATTATCTAAGCGAGTTGTCGAAAAATCAAAACATAATCTCAAACTATCTCTCTCTTATCTGTAAAAGTTGCAAGACCGAAAATCAAACCGAACCGAAGAAGGATCTTACTCTTCCACTGCGTGACTAGATGCATACCAACTTCAAACAAAAGATCTCAAAACCAAAATACTAAACAAAACATCATCCCGAAAGTGCTGAAATCAGGCCTTAAATCGTCAATTCTAAAACCAGTCTACGCAAAATCTACTCCAAACAGTAGAATATGCCAAATTTACTTCCACCATTGCGTTCAGAACGCCCAGAAACCTTGTAATCAACTCCAAGATCATCAAAAATAGCCTTCGAAACACTAAGTTCTGTCCAATCAACTTCAGCCATTAGATTAACAGAATTACAATCAACAGCCTCAGTGTTTGCTATTTGTTGTGCTGCCTTACACCTGATCCTCCCAGTCAAACTGATCCCCTTTCATGTAGTTCACTGTTTCAAGCAGATAACGACCCACATCACCAACCAATTTGCGATCGTATCAATAACATATCGCGAGCTGAAGAACAAAGACTCTTTATCTTCAGGCAAAACAGATTTTTAATCAGAATCCAATCAGATTTCTAATCCGTGTCACAATCAAATTGCAATCTTCCAACAGGTGAGAAAGGAAATAGATCAAAACAAAACTCAAGTTCTTGTGAATTTTGAACCAGATAGATGCATAAGATTGAAAGTCATGTCTGCAAATTTGAACGTGATTCGATTTCTGATTTTGATTCAATATCTGTTCACAATCTTTAATCTTGAATTAGAGAAAAGAGAATAGGCCAATTTCAGTTTGCAAGTGGATTTGGTGACCAGATTTGCTAATGAAGAAAACTGTGGAGATCAAATCCTAACAGCAATCAGACTTCTAATAGGAATTGAAACAGAACAGAAATCATGAATCAAGAACTTGTACGTGAACTGAATTTGAACTTATGATCTCATAAAAGAAGAAACTGAACTTGTGATTTCTTCTGAGAATTTGCAGATGACAAAACACAGGGAACTTGCGAGAACAAGCAAATTCTAAAGAAGTTTCGAAAACAAAATTTGAGCAGAATCAGAGACTAATTATCAAGTTGGTCTACAAAATAGTGTCATGAATCATAATTGAAAGAAATTGAATGAAACTAAAGTTGCCGAAAATCTCTAAGTCCGAGATAAAAAAAATAAAAAGTGGAACAAAGAGAAACTAAGATCACTAACAATTCAAATTCAGACAAAGATGCTCATGATAGATTGCCAAAGAACAGCGAATGGCAAAACTAATGAGAACTAAAAGAATTAAAATCAAAATTGCAAAGAAGGTCCAAAAGAAAATCCTTAAACCTAATGCTCTTACTGTTCATCGTGAACAAGATCTTGGTGGTACTATTCATGTGAATAATAACACCTTTTTTTTAAAAGAGATCTGAACTCAAATGAGATCTAAGGAAAAGGGAAAGAAGATGAAGAAAAAGAAGAAGATTTCTTTGATCATGCTCATGATAGCGAAGTTGCAAAGGATCGAAAACCCTAGATCTCTGATACCACGTTAAACTATGAATGACTACATATTTATTGATGTTGAGAAGAGTTACAAAAATACAATTACATAAAAGTCATGAGTAACCCCTCCTTATATAGTACCCATACAAAATCAAATCATATTCAAACTATGACTTGTAATACTACTAGGACTATATAACATTCCAAATCCTATTAAGACTCGATAACTAAACTATTACTAATTAATTAATTACCTAATATATCTAACAATATGTAAATACAGTATGCCATGTGATACATGCATAATAACCAAACAACATGAAGTGAATTTTCATTAATTTGTCGCCTAATAAGAAGTCTGTTAAGAAAATTCCCATGCACAGGTATTGAAAAAGCTCAAAAGATTAAGAATAGCTTGAAGAATATTCTGACATTCTTCCACAATAACTAGTTTATAAGGCGCAGAATTTACTCATTAAAATGAGATTGAGCACATTTTAAGCATCCGTTGTGCTTTGGTCACTTTAATGATGGCAAAAGCAAAAGGATGGTTAGAAAGGAAATGAAACATTGCAACTGCAACCGGCGATCATTCGCTTTCTTTGCCATTATTATCAGACAAGCAATATGAGACAAACAACTTTGTAGGATTAGCATGCTGAGAAGGGCCAGTCCGGGGAAATCCAATGCCCTGAGCAAAATTCTCAAGTATGCCCCTAAACTTTGAGTAATCTTTTCTTCATTTTTCTTTTTTAATTTTTTTTAATATCTGGCGGGTGATTTGCTAAACATTATTTAGCTTGTATAACACAAGCAATAACATCAAAATTCTTAACAATCTAACACATAAAGCTAGAATCCATAGCAATACAATCAACAATCAAATATGGAATAATATTGAACTTTAAGAATTTAACTAAATAACTAATACATAATGAATAATTAGACCTAATTTTGAGATTCTTTTTTTCAACTTCAAACTTCCTTGTTCCAATTGATTAAGTAGCAACAAACTTCAAAAAAAATAATATTACATAGTTAAGTCATCCTAAAAATTAATATAAGCCAACAAATATGTCTAAAAAATTAATATAACCATCTAATGATCGGATCATGTAAATCTAAAATGCAGTCACTACCCAAAAGGAGGTGGAAAAAATAATACATAAATTACATTTATACTAAAAAAAGCCAACTGAATCAACTAATCCTCACTTCTATTTTGATTGGACGCCTGTACTCTGCCGGGACGCCTGGACGTCCGGTCTGGCTTGCTGGACTCTGTCGGGATGATTGGACTCGGCGGGGACGCATGGACAGTGGAAGCATAATATTTAACTCATGAAGAACATGCATCAAAAAAAACTATCAATGGGAGATGCTACTATTTTTTGTCAAGCACTGTGCAAAGATGCTTCACAAAGAACTTGTGAATATTTAGATTTTAAGCATCAAATATCTTGTTTCTTTTCAGGGGAAAAGATAAAATAAAAATGTGGCTACCTGGCATCAAACTATCTATTGTGGGGATTTATATGCCCTTGCCATTTTTTCTTATTCATCATACAAAATAGTTACAAAATAATATAAACAAACTCTAAAATAAATAATAAATAACTATATCCCAAAGAAATATGTGTGGGGTATGCGGTAGGTGGACTGGAAGGTTCATGGCTGGACCTGGAAGGGGGGAGAGGGGGGAGAGGGGGAAGAGAGAGAGAGAGAGAGAGCAGATTGGGTCATGGGAAAGTGGAAGAGGCGGGTTGGGGTCTGGAGAGAGAGAGCGAGAGAAAGAGTTTGGGTCCTGGGAAAGTGGAAGAGGCGGGTGTTGGTGAGGTATGGCCTATAGGAAATGGAAGAGGCTGCATGCTTACTGCATTGCATGTGCACAGCAGCATAGTGCATATCTGCATATGCCTCTTTTCAGTTTTTTTTAATACCCTATAGCATGTAAAAAATTTGGGCCCCTTAATTTTTTAGGTCGTGGGCAGTCGCCCTAGGCCAGGGTCGGCCCTGATGCTAAGCCTAATGCAACACCATACCTATGGATTTCATAACTATAGTCCTATACCCAACTGGTACTCTGAACTCTGAGCAAAATTGCATTCTAAGTGATCAAACCCATAACTCAGCTTCTCTCTAATTCTCATATCACATATAGTGCTTTAGATTACCGCCTCAGATCCTCACCTTAGGGGAGGCACAGGACCTTAAGCCTGAAATAACATGCAACCCAGTAGCTGGTATTGAACAAAATTGGAATAATGCTCCTATCGAGCATGAAATACTCAGAATTAGAATCAAGGTTTGAAATATCGCCTAATATTAATATTGCCAATACGACCTGCTATGATTAAGACGATACAGATATTGACCAAGAAAAAATAGTTGATAAACGATCAACATTGCCGATTCTGGTATCAAAAACCTACATCCTATACCGATACCGACATTTCAACCCTTGGTAAGAATGAGTCAAACTTTTCTATACCGAGATTTCAAACCTTGGTAAGAATGCGTCAAACTTCTCTGCATCCAATATTGATACCAAGATTTCAACCCTTGGCAAGAATGTGTCAAACTTTTCAGGTCATACTCCTCTAAAAGGCAATGCATTGCATCAATAAGCTTAGCACTAATCAACTTATCCTGAGACCACCTGCTGATGTCTCTAATGAGTTTATGAACCATGAATTCTCTTTTGCTCTTAATTCACTAGGTACAACATAAAACACATTTTTTGTATAACACCATGCATTTCTTACAAGAAAAGAAAAGATATAATACCTTAGTTTAAAAACCAGTGAGCAAGACAATAGATGTCGTTGATGCATATAAGGTGCACATCCTTCACAAAAGAAGGGCAAAAAAAGACTCTTAGTCCAGATTTTGCTCGAGAAATGAATGATGAGCCCACTCATTTTGTAATACCAAGATTTCAACCCTGGTAAGAATGCGTCAAACTTTTCAGGTCATACTCCTCTGAAAGGCAATGCATTGTATCAATAAGCTTAACACTACAATCAACTTATCCTGAAGACCATCTGCTGATGTCTCTAATGAGTTTATGGACCATGAATTCTCTTTTGCTCTTAATTCACTAGGTACAACATAAAAAACATTTTTTGTATAACACCACGCATTTCTTGCAAGAAAAGAAAAGATATAGTACCTTAGTTTAAAAAACAGTGAGCAAGACGTTGTCACCGATGTATAAAAGGTGCATCTCCTTCACAAAAGAAGGGCAAATAAGGGACTCTTAGTCCAGATTCTGCTTGAGAAATGAATGACGAGCCCACCCATTTTGTAACTGTAGGCACCTAGGGTAAATAGAGACGCAAGATATTTCGACATTGGGGAGATGGCAGACGTCTCTTGCATCTCTGCTCGCCTCATCACCGACTCTTAAAAAATGTTTGGGTTGGGGATCCAGTTCTCAAGAAGCATGTCGAAAGAGTCCCTCTTAACCCCTATTTTGTATAGGAGATACCCATATTTTCAAGGTTGCCCATCTGAAGATTTTATTTTCTGATTTTAAAAGCAAGATGATATTTTTTTTCCTTTTCTATAAGAACCCATTATATTCGATAAAATTGTCTATGATATGTCGTGCTCGTTCAACATGACACCTAATGAAGTGCGAGTGCAAGTGAATTACAGCTTTGAAACTCATTCAAGACGTCACTTTCAGATGAACACATTGTAACAGAAAGCTGATTATATCATATATCATGCTCCAGCTCTCAGAGAAGTATAAAATGTACAACAAACCGGAATTTTTTGAATTCCTATGTGCTCGATGGCAGCATTATTAAGAGTGATGATGTTCAACCCTAGCAAAGAGAAGCAATTTGTTGTGTCCCGTCATGAGTTTGTAGCTTGCCCTGTTCTGAATAATGTAAGGATCTAAGGTAGTTTGCAATGCCCAAGGCAACACGAGCTCTCATGACGGGACACGACAAATTGGAAGTCCAATTTGAGTTGTGAATAGTTTCTAAAAACCAATGTTTTAAAGAAGTCCTAGACCACCTAATTGGAAGTGAGCCCAAGCACGCTCTTATAGGACAGGGAGTCCCCATACACGGGTCGGGGCACCTAGGCCTCATTATTGGTTTTGGTCCCACAGAGGCAGGTCTCCATTAAACAGGTTTAGAAATTAGGGTTGGACCCATTTATTCACTCCAACTATATAAAGATCACTCTACTGACACACAATTCTGTGTCTGTGAATGTAAATAGGTGTGGATGTGCTTGTTCTTTGACATTAGATCTATCTCCATCTTCCCAAACCCTAGCACTCCAGTCCTAAAACCCACACCCCATTTTCTCCACCTTCCAACAAAGTTCGCATGTGCCTAATATCAACTTGAGTGCCAACAAAGTATTGTGTCTTATTTGCATTTTTTGACCTTCATTTCCTCTTTTCCCTTCTCCTATTTCTCTCTCTCCTTTGTTATCCATTCTGTTGTTGCTGCTGCTGTTATCCATTCGCAATCAGATTTCTCTTTAAATTTAGTTTGTTAGATCATAGGCTGTACATGATTTAATTTGTTGTTACAATAACCTAAAGCTTTTATTGGTAAGAAACTGGCAACTGCACCATAATGAGGAAAGTTTCCAACTTTGAATCTATCAGCTTTGACCATTAATGAAAATATTTTGGAAAAGCAACAGAACTAACCTATAACTTATCTCGAAAACAGAACTACCTGTAACTATGAAGAAACATGAGGGACTCAGAGGGAAAAAAAATTAAAGAGAGCAAGAATGAAGATGAAACCTGAGAGATGGATTGGAGTTATAAAATCTCGATAGGCGGTGGCGCGTCGGGGGCTTGGGCTTCACGGGCTTCTTTCGAAGGCCGCATATCTCCTGAACCAGCGGCACGTGGACCAATACCGTCTTCCAAGCTACAAACCAGCCTGCAAACAAAAACCCCAAATTGGATCGAAAAATTTCGGCTTTTTTGTCAATTGTTGGAGAGAAATCGGGGGTTTAGGGTTTGCAATACACACTGAAGAGGATTATTGAGAGGACGAAGACGACGGCGAGAAGGGGGCGAAGGAGGAAGACGGAGATGAACTCCCACCAAAACAACAGACCATTGGATTCGTAAATTTCCATCGGATCCCAATCAAATTCTTTTCAATCTGATCTGATTTTTGTTCGTTTGGGTTTCTTTCAGGCGCGAGCGAGATTAAAAATATTGCTGTCTGTGGGGCCCAGATCACAGTATTGTACGCTATTTAATTACCAGTAGGGGTGGCTGTCGGCGTGGGTTCACCCGCTTCGACCAGCACCGATAACTTGTTTGAGTCACATTGGCGAATATAGGACCCGTGTTCGCTCAGTTATGGAGCGGGTGTAGACGAAACGACTCGTCTTGTTCACACGAGACAGTCGGATTCGTCCCGTCACGAATCACGGGACATGAAGCTTATTTTGAGAAAATTTCTCATTTAAAAAATTTCATATATATATATGAGAAAAATGTATATAAGCCTGCAGCTGAGAGAACTCTGTCAGCCTGCGGTGACGTGGCTCAATATTTGTCATGCCACTAACTTGAGGCCCGCTTATAGGAAAAAGTTAAATTACTAGATACCTCTTATGAAAAGCTACTCTGTCGGTAAAAGACAGTGGATATGTATAGTTTATTATATTTTTATATTTTATGATGTTATTCAATTTTTGTGACAATTATCTTTTATAACTGCGGCCAAAATGCCAACATTTTTTTTATTAAATCACGAAACTAATTTGAATGCTTCTTTAATTTTTTTTATCTGATTTGATATTTAATGATTTTTAATATAGTCGCAGTTTACTTTTTTTCGCATGTAATGTATAATGCGATGAAGGACCCGACTATGGTCGCAGTACTTAACGAGAGCGATAGTATAATTGCAGTTTACGTATTATTTTATATTTTTTGTTCTTCATTTCTGACTGTTGTCTGATCCTCCTATGAACTATTAAATTGGTTTTTACATATAGTATGCGATCATAGACGGCGACTATGGTCGCACTACCGCGACTATGGTCGCAGTACTTAACGAGAGCGATAGTATAATCGCAGTTTACGTATTATTTTATATTTTTTGTTCTTCATTTCTGATTGTTGTATGATCCTCCTATGAACTATTAAATTGGTTTTTACATAGTATGCGATCCGACTATGGTCGCACTACCGCGACTATGGTCGCAGTACTTAACGAGAGCGATAGTATAATCGCAGTTTACGTATTATTTTATATTTTTTGTTCTTCATTTCTGACTGTTGTCTGATCCTCCTATGAACTATTAAATTGATTTTTATATATAGTATGCGATCATAGACTGCGACTATGGTCGCACTATCGCGACTATGGTCGCAGTACTTAACGAGAGCGATAGTATAATCGCAGTTTACGTATTATTTTATATTTTTTGTTCTTCATTTCTGACTGTTGTCTGATCCTCCTATGAACTATTAAATTGGTTTTTACATATAGTATGTGATCATAGACTGCGACTATGGTCGCAGTACTTAACGAGAGCGATAGTATAATCGCAGTTTACGTATTATTTTATATTTTTTGTTCTTCATTTCTGACTGTTGTCTGATCCTCCTATGAACTATTAAATTGGTTTTTACATATAGTATGCGATCATAGATTGCGACTATGGTCGCACTACCGCGACTATGGTCGCACTACCGCGACTATGGTCGCAGTACTTAACGAGAGCGATAGTATAATCGCAGTTTACGTATTATTTTATATTTTTTGTTCTTCATTTCTAACTGTTGTCTGATCCTCCTATGAACTATTAAATTGGTTTTTACATATAGTATGCGATCATAGACTGCGACTATGGTCGCACTACCGCGACTATGGTCGCAGTACTTAACGAGAGCGATAGTATAAACGCAGTTTACGTATTATTTTATATTTTTTGTTCTTCATTTCTGACTGTTGTCTAATCCTCCTATGAACTATTAAATTGGTTTTTACATATAGTATGCGATCATAGACTGCGACTATGGTCGCAGTACCCTCGACTGCATTTTTCTTGATGAATTTTTTTTTTGCTAAGTTAAATGTAATAACGGTGAATAAGTACTGATTCTATAGTCGCAGTTTACGTATGTTTTTATATGTTTTGCTTATAAAGTATGAATTATTTTTACCTATTGCATGCGTAGTAGCACTACGACTATGGTCGCAGTGTTTAATAACAGCAGACGCAGTTTGATATGTAATTAAAAGAGCTTATAAGTTAATATAGTGAGAAAGAGACCTTACAAAAAAAGAGAATTAAAAGCTTTTAAAAGAAGACAAAATAAGGTTGAATATCAGAAGATCAGGAAATCCTAATCCTCGTCATTATCACCATCATAAGCAGATTCGTCGTCTTCATTCTTCTGCTCTTCTTGTTCATCACTTATTTCCTCATCATCTTCCTGTTTTTGAGGTTTTTTTGTTTCACCGATAAACTCTCAGAATGGATCGTTTTTATCAAGCTCTTCGTCTGACCCGTTGCGGGAAAGCGAGCCTACAGCATCAGAGGACATGCTTTCATCAAGCATGTCTCCGTCAAGTGGCAGAGGAATAATGTCTTCCTCACTAACCCACATGAAATGTAACGCCCCGATCCTGGCGGATACGGAGACATTACTGCAACGTATATACGCAAGTCAGAAGTACCTTCACGTATATACGCTAAGCATCAGTACAAGCAAGAATCAGAGTACGGAAGCAAATGGTGCATTATACATTCTAACACATGAGTACAATTACAAAGTTATCACCAGAGGTGATCCAATATTACATGAATATTATATCACTGATATGCGCAATTGCGAGATTACAAAGAGATGTACAAGTATGAACAGTAGACATGCACTCACGAGTTTATAAAAGGAAAACTCGAGAGGCACACAGGGGGCCTGGAAGGATAGAGCTCTGAACGGTCTGCTGGAGATCCACGCTACCGCTGCGCCACTCTGATCAGCAACTGGGAGAATCTACACGCTCCAAGCTCCAAGACCTGGACGTGAGGTCCAGGGGAGTCAAATGATACTCCCCAGGCGAGTGGTGCAAATGCCAAGTGGCGAAGCAGGATGAGCACAAGTGTGCATACAGGTATAGCAGGTATGAACAGGTATAACATAATTATCATAAAACAGGAAATCCGATATAAAACCCGATTACGAGCAAAACCGATTGTACAAGCTTAGGTCACGGCTCCATGAGACTAGTACATCGAAGGAATAATCCAAACAAGGAAACCCTCATCTATATACCTTTATCTCATATCATCGTAATCCAAGCACATACAACCCGAGTTACAAAGTGGTCATAACAGGAACACATAACAGATATAACAGGAATAACAAGAGTCATAACAGGAACACATAACAGGCATGACAGGAGTACATAACGGGAGTCATAACAGGAATCATAACAGGAATCATGGCGGGGGTCATAACAGGAGTACATGTATAGCGGTAAAACCGAATAAAGCCAAGGACGAGCAAATCTAGTTGTATGGTTTCAGATTACGGCTCCATGAGACTAGTACATCGAAGGAATAATCCAAACAAGGAAACCCTCATCTATATACCTTTATCTCGTGTCACCATAATCCAAGTGCATACAACGGAGTAACAGGAACACATGACAGGCATAACAAGAGTACATAACGGGAGTCATAACAGGAATCATAACAGGAGTCACAACAGGCAACGTTTATTATTATTACTCGTCTGACCCATATATCTAGGTATGTGTCCAGGTGTACATCCTAACACACATACATCCATATATAAGCAAGCCGAGGGTTGTTACCGGAAGCAGATGGAGAACTGATAGCACTTCTTATAGTAGTTCCCGTACACCCGGGACCAGCTTGAGGGCCCTAAGTCCCCCTAACACGCATCTTCTGTGGGCCTTAAATCCCACTAACACGAATCGTCAATATTTTATTCCATTACTATAAGCAAGGTATCATTCCGGCATCCATCACTTCCTCCCATTCCCCGTGCAAGTTGTCCTTTTTAATATTATCAGATTACGGGAATAACTGGTCATAACAGGAAATGGCCCTACAGATTCAAGAGGTGGCCCCCACAGATTCAAGAGGTGGCCCCCACCGTGTGTGGTGTGGCACTTTGTTCCATGTGGCACTTTGTTCTGAGGGGATGGATTCTAGAGGTGGCCCCCACAGATTCAAGAGGTGGCCCCCACCGTGTATGGTGTGGCACTTAGTTCCATTCAGGATAACAGGTCAGGATTCCCGTAATGTGATAATCACAAGTCAAGTATTAATATAACAGGCATAACAGGAGGCAGGTAACCAATCATGTCAAGAGATTAATAATAGTCCGGTGGCAAGTCATGTCATAACAAGGGGCCTTGCTAAGTAGTAGCATGTCAGATGGTCAGGTGATATAAACAGATATTAAACAGTAGCATGTAATTGACAGGTATGAAGTAATGGCATGGCAAGTGTTATCATATCAAGTAAACACATGGTAAGAGAAAAAGTAGTAAGCATAACACAGGCATGGTACATGCACAAGAATGAAGCTACCCTAATACAAGCAGTTGCAGGGCAATACATAAACATGGAAATATGAAGTGAAATACTTATCGACCCGACGAAACGGGGAAACTCAAATGGAGGCGAGAGCGAGAACACTCGCCGAAATAAGAAAGCAAGAGGATAGCGAGAACACTCGCCTAAATCACCAGAAATGCCGAAAGGTCCGAAATCCACGGAACTCGGGATGCGCCAGAATTATGGAAGGAGAGAGAGCAAAGGGAGACGCGGGTTTTGATGGTGGTGGTAGTTTTTGGAGAAGGTAAAGGAGATGGTGGAGACTTTGGTGGAGTTTTGAAATTTGTGGTGGTTTACATGGAGATGGAGGAGGAAGAAGATGAAGGTAAGGAGTTGGAGAGGTTGTAGTGGTTGTTGTTGTGGTGGAGATGAAGGAGGAGTTGGTGATGGTGAAGGCTTTGGTGAAGTGGTGAAGAGAATAATGAAGTGGAATGGAGAAGGAAAGGTATTTATAGGATTTGGAATTATGAAGGTGATGTAAAAATGGAAAAGAGAGGGGCTTATTTGCAAAGTGGAAGGGGGTGAGGTGTTTCTCTTGACCAATCATGGCCTGCCATGGAGAAGGGTGAGGTGGAGATATTTTGGTGGAGTGTTGGAGAAGCTTGGAGAAGCTTATGGTGGAAGCTTGGAGAAACTTAGGGTGGAAGGAAAAGGAAGCTTGTAGAAGTTTGGAGAAACTTGTAGCTTGTGGTGGAAGGAAAAGGAAAGAAAGAAAATGGAAAAAGGAAAGAAAATGGAAAAGTAAGATATTCTCTTGAAAGAGAAAATGAAAATAATGAAAGTGGCGGATTCCCGGGATTCGGTTGCGGAAATCTTTCGGGAAAATACCGGAATCGTCCCGAAATCAAGTATCTCGGAACGACCCGAAATAATTATCAAAAATCAAGAATATAATTCTAAGACTCATGGTGAAATCCGTTTTAAGAAATACTTTATAGTTTTAAAACTAAAAATCCCGGAATCAATCAGCGATACTGGCCGATACCGACTCCGGTGGAATTTTCATAAATTCATAAAATCCTCAGAAAAAGTATTTAGGTAAGAAAAGTAATTCTAAGAGATAATGTCTAAAGGCTCTTCTAGAAATTCCAATCTGTTTGTAAATTAAAAATCCGGAATCGGTCAACGGTACTGGCCGACACCGGTTTTGAAGATTTTCAACTTAATCCAAGAAAATTCCAGAAAATCATATAAAATCTAGAATATTGGAAAATGATGTTTAAAACTGAAATTGGTCAAACCGGAATACCAGAATGCCCAAACCAAGCAATACTCTGGGATCGGGCCTTCGGTTCAGACTAAGGCTGATTCCGAGTCCACGAATCCAAATCCAAGACAAAACAATCACACTAATAATTCATAATACAAAACAAACACAGGAAGTAAATCGAAAAAATATGATTGAGAAATCTGAATACGCAGCTAAGTACGTATTCCTGGAGCGGGGTGTTACATGAAATCTTCATTATCCTCATGAATAGGAGGATCAGTTAATACATTATTTGATGTAGTGAGATAGTCAAAAGGAGTGAAGTCCAGACTGGTATCAGATTCACTAGAATATCCTGAAGAAAAAGAACCGGTAGGGGAACGATTGAAGTTGAAATCTAAGTGTTTAGAAGAAGAAGATGGGGAAGAATGATTCAAGAATGAATTATTTTAGGTATGAGATAATATATTAGTTACAAGCATTATATAAAGGTCAATATTGTGGAAGAACATGAATAGTAATAATAATTGTTACAGGTGAGAGTTGAGTATGGTAGGAAGTGGTAAAAAAATGAAATATTTAATTGAAGATTTATTGCGGGGGAATCCGAAGAGTTTCTTTTTACCAGAGGTTTAATACTTGAAGTACAAATTAACTTTTTATAGAATTGTTTGCCTATATCTTTAGATTACGTATGGTGCACATCTTTCCTTTATTGATATTAACATTATTGCATCTCTTTTTTTTCTAGACTGTTGTTGTATCATGGTAGAAAGAATATTAATTACTTTCATTTAATACATAAGGCATGCGAAAGAAGATTGCGACTTTGGTCGTAGAACTGAAGGAGGTCGCATTGCTGTGCGATAGAATGCGACTAGGGTCGCAAACGTTATATAAAAAAGTTTTGTTATACTATGACTGCGACTAGTCACTGCGACTGTGTAGCAGTTGTCATATAAAATTGAAAGTTATATTGTATTAAGTCTGCGACCATGGCATGTTTTTTAAATTTTCAATGCTTCTACTTAATTTACATTATGTTGATCCAAATTTTTTTTAATTATATTTTTCGATGTAGTAAAATTACGAATTTTATAACTGTAGATATATTCAACTGAAATTTTGTTTGTTGATGACTTTATTCCAGTTTAGAATTAAAACAGGGGTATTTTTGTCAATTTGTTTCACGATTGTTTAGGGGATCTTTTTTGATTTTTTGGCGCCTACACTCTGCGGCCGATATGTGGCATATATTCAGCCACGTCCCGCCGGCTGAGAAACTCTCTCAGCCTGCCGGCTGAGGTACAGTAACCCCTATATATACAGTAACCCCTATATATATATATATATATATATATAT
The DNA here is from genome assembly GCA_038442645.1 of Agave tequilana. Taxonomy (NCBI): domain Eukaryota; kingdom Viridiplantae; phylum Streptophyta; class Magnoliopsida; order Asparagales; family Asparagaceae; genus Agave; species Agave tequilana. Next base: position 187,488 of record JAVJIF010033233.1, on the reverse strand, counting down.
ATATATATATATATATATATATATATATATATATCAGAAATATGTATATCAGCCGACAGCTGAGAGAGTCTCTCTCAGCATACGGTGACATGGCACAATATTTGCCACACCACTAAGTTGCGGCCCGCTTTTTGAAATAAGTTAAATTACTAAATGCCCCTCGGTAAAAAGCACTTGTCCCGTAATTGTATATTATTATTTTTCTCCCTATTTCTTTTACCGCTCTTTTTCAGATTTAGGGTTTCATTTTCCTGCCATAAAGTTGTTTCTGAAAATAGCGATTTTCGGATCAGGTTTTTCTCCTTTTTATTTAATGTCGACGTCGGAGTAGTCCACTTTCCTTGTCAATTCTGGTCGCAGTCGTAAGCGATCTCAATCTCCCGATTTAAATATGGACCATATATCATCTGGTTCAACTTTCTCTTAGAATATTGAAAGTATTGAAGGGTTGAGATCTTTATATGCTGATCAAGAGGTTTTTATTTTATCAATTTTTCCCTTCAATTTCTAAAATGAAGAAGATTTTTGTGTAGCGTATATAGAACTACGACCTAGATTTCGTTTTACAGAATAATATAATCACTTGTTCTAAAGTCTTTTTTTCAGAAAGAATTTCACAGTTTTATTAAATGCGATCTCAGTCGCACCTATTTAATTTAATACACTAAGATTTATAAACTGCGACCACTAATTTAATACACTAAATTTTACTAACTGTGATCACGATCGCAGTTTATATTAAAAACATTTTTCGGCTGTATAAGCTATTTTTATAACTGTGACCTTAGTCGCAGTTCTTTTTTCATAATTCTTACACGTGTCCATGTCAATTATATCTATTTTATGCACTAAATTTAAAGAACTGTGATTTAAGGTCGTGTATATACTAATGAGAGAGTTGCACAGTTATTATTCACGTTTTTAAAAAATCTTGACATACGAAAAACTGTGACTACGATCGCAGTCTTTTATTTAGAAGTTATAGATTTCTTTACATCTGCGACCTTGGTCGCAGTTTTAGTGATTACAGTTCAGACGTGTGATATTCAATTATTTGTTTTTATTTAGTTCAGCAATTTTTTTTGTAGGATCTGAATTCACATGGAGAATGTCTGAAAGCTCAAATCTTTTTGTAGGGAAATAGTTTATCATAGATGAGGAAGCATACAACTTCTACAATTCTTATGTAAGGAATAGAGGTTTTGGTGTGAGAAGAAAAGGAATAGATAAGTCACGAAGGCCTCCTCATGAAGTTATTTGTAGAAAATTTTGTTTCAACAAGGAGGGTTTGAAGAAGTTGTGTGACAAAAGACAAGATGGACTTACAGTCCACCGTCGAATCGACACTAGAGTAGCGTGTCCTGCTGAGATGCATGTGCATCTTTGTTTTTTATTTGACAGAAGATCTTGGATTGTCACCAAGTTTGTTGATTCTCATTCACATGAATTATCAAGCCCGGATAAGATCCATCACCATTACTCTCACCAGACACATCGATCAAAGATTAGCAGAAGTATTATGAGCAATTTGGTTGATGTAGGAATTCGCCCTTCAAATATTTCACGTGTTGTTAATGCAATGAACCACAGAGAAAGTTGTGAAGAAGTAAGCCCGCAACAAGTTATTGATTTTACTCGTCACCGTAGAAATAACATTGGACATGAGTTTATTGCGATCATCAAATATTTTCAAGAAAAAGTCGAGTCTGATCTCGAATTTTTCTTTGCAAGTGAAGTTGATAATGCGGGCACACTTCGAAGCATTTTTTGGGCAGATGGAAGAGCTACTTTCTCATATTTGAGGTTTTGTGATGTGACCGTTTTTGACACAACATACAGGACTAATCACTTGAGCTTGCCATTTGCTCCATTCACTGGAGTAAATCATCATCGGCAGTCAATTTTGTTTGGCTGTTCATTGCTGGCGGATGAGCAGAGGAATACATTTGTGTGGCTGTTCAATAAATGGCTCAAGTGCATGCACGGAGTTGACCCAAAGTTGATTATTACTGATCAGGATGCCCAGATCGGTGATGCCATCAAGATGGTTTTTCCAACTACTCGGCACCGGTACTGTTTTTGGCATGTACGGAAACATATCGCCGAGCAAGAAATCCCGATGACGAACAAGTATGGGAAAGATATGGTCTCTGATTTCCATCTTTGGTACACCTCCCGTGATATAAGCACATGCGAGGAGCGATGGAGACTGATGAATGAAAAATATCATTTAGATGAAGAAGAAGACAGTTGGTCATTAAAGATATACAGATTGCGTGGATACTGGGTTAATGCATATCTCAAGGATGTTTTCTGTGCTGGAATGACAACCAGTCAGAGTCTGAGAGTATTAATTCTTTTTTTGATGGATTTGTCAATGCAAATACGAAACTAGTTGAATTTGTCCACCAATATAATAAAGTTGTTTCTACCCATCATAGTTCTGAATCTCAACAAGACTTTCGGGGTTTGAATTCTGTGCCGAACTGTACATCGAATTCATATGAGATACAGGTTTCGAAGTTGTATACCCCGAAGATTTTTCAGTTGTTTCAAAAGGAATGGGCAGTTATAATGACACTCTTTTCAGAAGAGTTGGAACACGATGGACCCGGAGCAAAATATTTGGTTGGTGATTTTTTAGAATCAAAAGACACCTGGGAAAAGGTTAGTTATGAGAAGTCTGATGAACTTGATGTGTCTTGTAGTTGCTCATTGTTTAAAAAAGAGAGTATCCTTTGTAGGCATATTCTGTGCATTTTGTGACGCAATCACGTTACACATATACCAGAATCCTATATACTTCAGAGATGGAGGTTGGATGCTCGTTATAAAAATGTTGCAATTGAAAATGACATTAGGCCTTTTCCCAGTCAAGGCACTCGAGGGACGGCTAGACAGTGGACACTTTGTTCCAAATTTAATACAATTCTTGAAATGATGGCCGATTCTGATCTCCATCTTTCAAAGCTAGATGCTGTTTTGGAAAGATTTGTTGAAGAAACAACTTGAAGATTAGCAGAAGTATATAAGTACCAAAATTTATATATGTAATGGTACACTACGACTCCGGTCGCAGTTATCTACATACACTTCTTATATTTGCGACCAAAGTCGTTGTCTGTGTTCAATGAACTAAGAGGTAAAATATATAGGCCAACATTGTCACAGTGAAATTTTAAAGTACAATTGCTTACAAAAGTACAGTAGATGGGAAGCACTTGAAAGGAACAAAAAATGTGTTTACATTGCGACCCAGGTCGCAATATACGAAATGAATCTCTCTTCGCAGTGCGACCATAGTCGCAGTTGATGACTGAAACTGTGAAAATGAAAACTTTATTCGTTCTAGGTAGACGCAACATAAAACTACTTCCTCTACAATTAAAAGGAAAAGTATATAACATGTTTAATTTAATATCAATAATGGACAACCAGTCCTGTAATGGCCCAGCTGTTGACAGTTTTCACACTTTCGATGCTTCACTTCCTTCTGTGATAGAGAATCTTCAAAACCAGATTTAAGCCTGGATGCATCTCTAGACCTCCCCTTGGTTGGTACAGGACCAATTAGATCGCGTATAGTCAATTCTCCACCATCCCGCAGAACAACGACGGATCCACTGGAACCAATATGAGTTTTAGACTGTGATGATTCATAATTTACTGACCTGGCTTTGTATTCATTACTGATTTCTTCAACAAATCTTTCCAAAACAACTTCTAGCTTTGAAAGATGGAGATCAGAATCGGCCAACCTTTCAAGAATTGTATTAAATTTGGAACAAAGTGTCCACTGTCTAGCCGTCCCTCGAGTGCCTTGACTGGGAAAAGGCCTAACGCCATTTTCAATTGCAACATTTTTGTAACGAGCATCCAACCTCCATCTCTGAAGTATATAGGATTCTGGTATATGTGTAACGTGATTGCGTCACAAAATGCACAGAATATGCCTACAAAGGATACTCTCTTTTTCAAACAATGAGCAACTACAAGACACATCAAGTTCATCAGACTTCTCATAACTAACTTTTTTCCAGGTGTCTTTTGATTCTGAAAAATCACCAACCAAATATTTTGCTCCGGGTCCATCGTGTTCCAACTCTTCTGAAAAGAGTGTCATTATTGAAATACACCTAGAGGGGGGGTGAATAGGTGTAATTGCTAATCTAATGATCTTTTTAAACTTATGAAATGAGTGATGCAACAATCTCTCAAAAACACGACTAAGAGCGAATACCCCTTGCGAGGTTCTGAACTCCTTCCTCCCAATTCCCCTTTAAATGGGTTAGAGGCGCGCAATGCAACCGTGTTGTATTGAGGTGTGATTGATCAATGCCAAGTATGATGATGAAAATGAAAAGCTAACAATGTAACACAACAAGTATAGCAACACAAGATTCCACAAGTAAAATAACAAGTAAAGTAAACAAATAAGGATTGCACAAATAAAGGTTAGTTCTCAAGCAATAAATTGAAAGTGATATAAAGCAAGAAAGTAAGCAAGAAGAACGCCAAGGCAATCGCAAACAAGATGATTTGTTTCGAGGTTCGAGCCCGTTGCTCTAGTCCCCGCCTTCACCTCCGTGAAGGGTTTCCACTATCCCCTTAGGATCCCGTACAAGTTAGGCCTTCAAAGACCTCAAGCCCGTAGCTTCACCTTACAAAGAAACTCCACCGAGGAGCTTGTCTCCACAAGAACAAGAATTACAAATAGTGATCTTTAACTAGACCACAACACTCTTTTACAAACACTCTCACTCTTTTACAACTTCACCTATAGAAAGAATATGAAATTTTTGGCTCTATGAAGTGTGGTGAGAAAAGCTTCAGTTGTAGAGTGATATTAGAGATCAAACAACAACTGAAAAACCAATTTTGAAAGAATGGAAATGAAAGCTTTAAACTATTTTTCTCTTTCTCTTGAAAACTATGAAAACTTGTATTTTTCTTGGTGTGCATAATTAAGGCCTATTCCCCACTATTTATAGGGAGAGAATAGGTTAAAACTCTGATTTTTCCAGCTAATTTGATCAGAAAAAGAGTCCCAACAACTCCTAAAAACTCTGTTAAAGAGAAAACCAAAAACAGTTTTTCAGAAATTCCAAAAGAAGAAAGAGCCGTTAGGCTTGTTGCAGGCCTACCGGTCGACTGCCGGTCGACCGGGACCCTGCTGGCAAAAGAGCCGTTATGGCTCCGGTCGACTGCCGGTCGACCGATCTCAAGAAAGGAAACACAGTTTCCTTCTACCGGTCGACCGACCCAGTCGACCGGAAAGATACAGAGAGCAAACATCTTTTTACCGTCGACCGGTATGTAGGTCGGTCGACCGACAGACATGCACAGCCTGTGCATGTCTGGACACAGCAGCCGGTCGACTGCCGGTCGACCGGTCTGCCTGAAATAGATATTTTTTTTGGGCAGATTTTGAGATAGAAAATTTTGTAAAAATTCTTTAAAAAATCTGAAGCTAAGTGTTATACAGAAAATAGTTTATATCATGTTTTAAAACAAGTTTTTGAAGATATAAAGCTTTGAGTCCATGTATGTATAAACTAAGGCATAAACTTAGAAATAAACATTTTCAAAAACAAAGGAAACATACAAAACAAGTGTGTGTGCAAATCCTAGAGCCAAATTTCACATATTCTATCTTTAACAAAACTACACTTACAAACTTCTAGGTCTTCAAGACTTCAACAAGGGCAATCTTCACTTGATCTTCAATATTGCACTTTGAGCCCAATTTGACTTGTCTTGAGTCCAATGTACCTTCCTTTAGGGAAGAATTCATCTCCTTAATATATAAACCTGAAACACACTTAAACAACAATTTATATTAGTACAAATAACTAATATGTTTTGTAATCATCAAAATACACTAAACATGGGTTGATTGTAACCTTGGGCCAACAATCTCCCCCTTTTTGATGATGACAAAACATATGAGTTATTAAACAAATAAAAGAAGAAAGAGCTTGGAAAGCTCCCCCTTAAACAATGCTATGTATTTAACATGAATATGAACACTATGTAAACATACATAAAGCATTGAAAAATATCATCACCAAAAAAAAATAAACTATCATAAGGAATAACAAAATTTAAAACAAACCATATATTTAAAATTTAAAACAAACAACATATATTTTCTCCCAAAACTAATATATATTTATATTTCTCCCCCTTTTTGTCATACATCAAAAAGGGTTAAAAAAAATTTTAAGACAAAACAAAACAAACATATTAGAGACCAAAACAAAACAAACTAAGATATTTTAAGTATCAATCTTACATACATTCAATTCACCACAAATAAATGAAAATCTTGCATAATCTAAAGGTTTTGTGAAAATATCTGCAAGTTGAAAATCTGTGGAAACAAAATCAATATCTATGTCACCTTTTTCAAAGTGATCTCTAAGAAAATGATATCTAATGTCTATATGTTTGGTTTTACTATGTTGATTAGCATTTTTGGTCATGTGAATAGCACTAGTATTATCACAATAAATCTTAACATGATCAAAATGTAAATCAAAATCGAGAAGAGTATGTTTCATCCAGAGTACTTGTGCACAACAAGCTCCGGCTGCTACATACTCCGCCTCGGCGGTTGAAAGGGCTACACTATTTTGCTTCTTGGAAGACCAAGACACAAGACAATTGCCCAAGAATTGGCAAGTGCCACTTGTGCTCTTCCTATCTACCCTACAACCTGCATAGTCGGCATCCGAATAACTAGTCATGGTAAATTGGTTAGTTTTCGGATACCACAAACCTAAATCAATTGTGCCCTTAAGATACCTAATTATGCGTTTTACCGCTATTAAGTGTGATTCCTTAGGACATGATTGAAAGCGTGCACATAAACATACGGAAAACATTATATCCGGCCTACTAGCCGTAAGATAGAGTAAACTACCAATCATGCTACGAAATAATTTGATGTCTACATCCTTACCTTGTTCATCCTTGTCAAGTTTCGTAGTGGTTGCCATGGGAGTCTTTGCTACTTTGGATCCTTCAAGTCCGAACCTCTTGATGAGTTCTTTGGTGTACTTGGCTTGGTTGATGAATGTCCCATCACTACGTTGCTTGATTTGAAGTCCAAGGAAGAAGTTGAGCTCCCCCATCATAGACATCTCAAATTCCTTTTTCATGCATGATTCAAAATTCTTGCAAAGTGAAACATTAGTAGATCCAAAAATAATGTCATCAACATAAATTTGAACTATGAGGATATCTAGATCTATATGTTTGGTAAATAATTTTTTATCAACTTTTCCTTTCTTAAAATCATTTGAAATCAAAAATGAAGACAATCTTTCATACCAAGCCCTAGGGGCTTGTTTTAAACCATATAGTGCTTTATCTAATTTATAAACATAATTAGGGTGTGTAGGATCAACAAACCCGGGGGGTTGTTCAACATACACCTCCTCATCAATATAACCATTAAGAAAAGCACTCTTTACATCCATTTGAAATAGCTTAAAATCTTTAAATGAGGCATATGCTAAGGTCATCCGTATGGCTTCGAGCCGTGCTATGGGTGCAAAGGTTTCTTCAAATCGATTCCCTCGATTTGAGTATAACCTTGGGCAACTAACCTAGCCTTGTTTCTAACTACATTACCCGATTCATCCAACTTGTTCTTAAAGATCCATTTAGTGCCAATAGTTGGTCTATCTTGGGGCCTAGGAACAAGGTGCCAAACTTGGTTGCGCTCAAATTGATTGAGCTCCTCTTGCATAGCTAGCAACCAATATGAATCGGCCTCGGCCTCGAGGACATTTTTAGGTTCTATGTGTGAAATAAAAGCAAAATTACCACAAAAATCTTGAATCTTAGAGCGAGTGGTTACCCCTTTTGATACTTCACCTATGACGAGGTCCTTGGGATGATGAGGATTGAATCTCCAATCCTTTGGTAGTGGTTGAGAGGGCTCCTCTTCATTTGCTTGATGTTTATTTCCTTGAGCCTCTTCCACTTTGGCTTCACCTCCATCACCATCCTTTGGCTTGTCTCCCATGGTAGAAGCATCCTCCAAGGTCACTTTCTCCAAGCCTTCATCTAAAGCATCAATTTCTACACAAATCTTAACAAACTTGTTAGATTCCTCAAATTTAACATGAATAGATTCCTCAATAGTCAAAGTTGACCTATTGAAGACTCTATAAGCCTTACTAGTATTTGAGTAACCTACAAAAATAGCCTCATATGATCTAGCATCAAATTTTCCCAAATTAATATTTGTATTTAAAACAAAACATTTGCAACCAAACACTTTGAAATAAGAAACATTGGGTTTTCTAGAAAAATACATCTCATAAGAAGTCTTAGTAGTATTTTTACATAGGAAAACACGATTTGCAATGTAACATGAAGTATGAACGGCCTCGGCCCACAAATAATGTGGTAGACCATATTCATTTAACATTGTCCTAGCCATCTCTTGTAAAGTACGATTTTTCCGCTCAACTACTCCATTTTGTTGTGGAGTTCTAGGACAAGAAAGTTCATGTTTTATTCCATGTTCCTCACAAAAAGTGGTAAAGGGAAGGTTAATGAACTCACCTCCTCTATCACTTCTTATTTTAATTATTGAGGAGTCATTTTCCTTTTCAACTCTTTTCTTAAAGGCTTGAAAATGTGAAAAGGTTTGACTTTTATGTTCAAGAAAATAAACCCAAGTAAAACGCGAAAAATCATCTACTAAAACATAAGCAAATCTACTCCCACTTAAACTTTTGGTTTGAGTTGGGCCAAATAAATCCATGTGGATTAGCTCTAATGGACGTGATGACATGATATCCTTAATTGATTTGAATGAGGACTTAGTTTGTTTCCCAAATTGACATGCGTCACAAACTCGGTCCTTTTCAAAGTTCAATGAAGGAATACCCTTCACCATTTCCTTAGAGTTAAGCCTAGAAATATGGTCAAATGAAACGTGGCATAATCTCCTATGCCATAACCAAGAGTCGTCATCGAGGGCTTTTAAACATGTTATATTACAAGACATATTTAGCATATCAATCATATAAACATTGCTTTCACGAAAACCGGAAAATACACAAACATTGAAAGTTCTATCAATTACTTTACAAGCAACATTGTCAAAAACTACATCAAAACCTTTATCACAAAGTTGACTAACACTCAAGAGATTATGCTTGAGGCCATCAACTAAAACCACATTTTCAATTAAAGTAGAGGTGCCAAGTTTTACATTACCAATACCGATGATTTTACCTTTGGCGTCATCTCCGAAGGTGACGGTGCCACCTTCATGATATCTTGATAGGGTTGCAAAGTTGTTGATGTCCCAAGTCATGTGCCTTGAGCAACCGCTATCAAGATACCATAAACCTCTACGTCTTTGAGCTTTGGAAAGTACCTACATCATTTAAAACAATAGTTGACTTTGGTACCCAAACTTTCTTGGGTCCTTGAAAGTTAGTGTTACGAACCCAAACATTATGGTGTGATGCACTTAGTCTATCATAACAAAAATTAGCTAAGTGTCCTTTCCGTCCACAATGTGAACATGAGTACACTTTTCTATACATGAATGCATGGTGTGTATGTGAAGTGTGAGCATGCTTTGGGGGTTTACCATGATGCATAGGTTGTGTAGCATGTACATGAGCATGAGCATGAGCATGATGAATATTTTTCTTAGGAGCTTGTTTCTTAGGAAACATATTCTCCATCTTCTTCTTATCAAACTCACTACACTTTTTCAAAACAACATCTAATGAGTCTAATCTTTCCTTAAGCATGGCAATCTCATTAGAATCTACAAATGGGGTCTTTCCTTTACAAGCAATCTTATATTTTTCAAAATCATTTTTAGTGGAAACTAAAGAAGAATGCAAGTCATTATTTTCTTTAGAAAGATTTAACACTTGAATATTCAAAGATTCATTATCCTTTTTCATTTTCAAGTACTTTTTCTTCATGAAGTCATAATTTTGAGAAAGTTCTACAAATGCTTCTCCTAGCTCATCCATGGATAAATCATCATCAAGAAGAGTTGAGGGGGTTACCTTGCTTGTGCTCTCATTTGCCATGAAGCACATGTTGGCGGTGTCGATCTCCTCCTCGGATTCACTTTCGTCATCCCATGTTGCTTTCATAGCCTTCTTCTTGTATGGCTTCTTGGATGAAGATGGCTTTACTTGGTCCGGACACTCCGCTACTATGTGTCCCGGCTTTTGGCAATTAAAGCAAATGATCTTCCTTTCTTCCTTGCCTCCTTGCCATCTCCTCCGTCCTTGGAACTTTGCCTTGTTGTACATCCTCCGGACGTTTTTGACTAGAAGTGAGAGCTCCTCGTCATCTTCTTCTTCATCATCTTCGTCGGAGTAGGTAGCATGACTTTTGAAGGCAATGGTCTTCTTTTTGGAGGGTGCCATGTCCTCCCTTGCCTTCCTCTCCATCTCATGGGTTTTTAAATTCCCATGAGTCCGATGAGCTCAATCTCATCTTTATCATTGAGTTCCTTCAATGTTGTAGCTTTCACTTCCCATGATGGTGGAAGAGCCCGGATGATCTTTCTCACCCTTTGATCATTGTTGATTTCTTCACCTAGAGAAGCAAGACCATTAGTAATCTTTGTAAACTTAGTAACCATATCATCTATGGTTTCATTCTCTTGCATGCAAAAATTTTCATATTGGGACCGAAGAAGGTCTATCTTGGCCCTCTTCACTTGTGATGTCCCCTCATGTGTACTAGCAAATGGGTCCAAATCTCATAGGCGGATTTGCAATGGATGACTCTAGCTATGTCATCATCATTGAGGGCTTGTAGGAGTGCATAATGAGCCCTAGCATTGGCATCAAACTCCTTGGTCTCAATTTCGGACCAAGTAGATTCATCACCATCGGGGGCACTAAATTGTTTAGTCACGGCCTTTGCAACTCGGCTACCTAGAGATTGCAAGAAAACAGTCATCTTAACCTTCCATATGGGAAAGTTAAGTCCATCAAACTTAGGGGGTGTCTTAATACCATCGGCCATGTTTACTATGTGGAAATGAATGAAATGATTAGCAATATGAGGATCTCTCTAAGGTTGTTAAGCCAAATCCTAGAGTCCAAGCTCTGATACCAATTGAAATACACCTAGAGGGGGGGGTGAATAGGTGTAATTGCTAATCTAATGATCTTTTTAAACTTATGAAATGAGTGATGCAACAATCTCTCAAAAACACGACTAAGAGCCGAATACCCCTTGCGAGGTTCTGAACTCCTTCCTCCCAATTCCCCTTTAAATGGGTTAGAGGTGCGCAATGCAACCGTGTTGTATTGAGGTGTGATTGATCAATGCCAAGTATGATGATGAAAATGAAAAGCTAACAATGTAACACAACAAGTATAGCAACACAAGATTCCACAAGTAAAATAACAAGTAAAGTAAACAAATAAGGATTGCACAAATAAAGGTTAGTTCTCAAGCAATAAATTGAAAGTGATATAAAGCAAGAAAGTAAGCAAGAAGAACGCCAAGGCAATCGCAAACAAGATGATTTGTTTCGAGGTTCGAGCCCGTTGCTCTAGTCCCCGCCTTCACCTCCGTGAAGGGTTTCCACTATCCCCTTAGGATCCCGTACAAGTTAGGCCTTCAAAGACCTCAAGCCCGTAGCTTCACCTTACAAAGAAACTCCACCGAGGAGCTTGTCTCCACAAGAACAAGAATTACAAATAGTGATCTTTAACTAGACCACAACACTCTTTTACAAACACTCTCACTCTTTTACAACTTCACCTATAGAAAGAATATGAAATTTTTGGCTCTATGAAGTGTGGTGAGAAAAGCTTCAGTTGTAGAGTGATATTAGAGATCAAACAACAACTGAAAAACCAATTTTGAAAGAATGGAAATGAAAGCTTTAAACTATTTTTCTCTTTCTCTTGAAAACTATGAAAACTTGTATTTTTCTTGGTGTGCATAACTAAGGCCTATTCCCCACTATTTATAGGGAGAGAATAGGTTAAAACTCTGATTTTTCCAGCTAATTTGATCAGAAAAAGAGTCCCAACAACTCCTAAAAACTCTGTTAAAGAGAAAACCAAAAAACAGTTTTTCAGAAATTCCAAAAGAAGAAAGAGCCGTTAGGCTTGTTGCAGGCCTACCGGTCGACTGCCGGTCGACCGGGACCCTGCTGGCAAAAGAGCCGTTATGGCTCCGGTCGACTGCCGGTCGACCGATCTCAAGAAAGGAAACACAGTTTCCTTCTACCGGTCGACCGACCCAGTCGACCGGAAAGATACAGAGAGCAAACATCTTTTTACCGGTCGACCGGTATGTAGGTCGGTCGACCGACAGACATGCACAGCCTGTGCATGTCTGGACACAGCAGCCGGTCGACTGCCGGTCGACCGGTCTGCCTGAAATAGATATTTTTTTTTGGGCAGATTTTGAGATAGAAAATTTTGTAAAAATTCTTTAAAAAATCTGAAGCTAAGTGTTATGCAGAAAATAGTTTATATCATGTTTTAAACAAGTTTTTGAAGATATAAAGCTTTGAGTCCATGTATGTATAAACTAAGGCATAAACTTAGAAATAAACATTTTCAAAAACAAAGGAAACATACAAAACAAGTGTGTGTGCAAATCCTAGAGCCAAATTTCACATATTCTATCTTTAACAAAACTACACTTACAAACTTCTAGGTCTTCAAGACTTCAACAAGGGCAATCTTCACTTGATCTTCAATATTGCACTTTGAGCCCAATTTGACTTGTCTTGAGTCCAATGTACCTTCCTTTAGGGAAGAATTTATCTCCTTAATATATAAACCTGAAACACACTTAAACAACAATTTATATTAGTACAAATAACTAATATGTTTTGTAATCATCAAAATACACTAAACATGGGTTGATTGTAACCTTGGGCCAACAATTATAACTGCCCATTCCTTTTGAAACAACTGAAAAATCTTTGGGGTATACAACTTCGAAACCTGTATCTCATATGGATTCAATGTACAGTTGGGCACAGAATTCAAACCCCGAAAGTCTCGTTGAGATTCAGAACTACGACGGGTAGAAAACTTTATCATATTGGTGGACAAATTCAACTAGTTTCGTGTTTGCATTGACAAATCCATCAAAGAAAGAATTAATACTCTCAGACTCTGACTGGTTGTCATTCCAGCACAGAAAAACATCCTTGAGATATGCATTAACCCAGTGTCCACGCAATCTGTACGTCTTCAACAACCAACTGTCTTCTTCTTCATCTAAATGATATTTTTCATTCATCAGTCTCCATCGCTCCTCGCATGTGCTTATATCACGGGAGGTGTACCAAAGATGAAAATCAGAGACCATATCTTCCCCATACTTGTTCGTCATCGAGATTTCTTGCTCGGCAAAATGTTTTCGTACATGCCAAAAACAGTTGTAACACCCCGCTCCCAGAATACGTACTTAGTTGCGTATTCAGATTTTTTGATCGTATTTTTCGATTTACTTCCTGTATTTGTTTTGTATTATGAATTGTTTATATGATCGTTTTGTCTTGGATCCGGATTCGTGGACTCAGAGTCTGCCCTTCTCTGAACCGGGGACCCGATCCTAGTGTATTACTCAATTTGGTCTTTCCGGTAATGAGATTTGACCGATTTTAGTTTTAAATATTATTTTCTCATATTTTAGATTTCTATGATTTTCTGAAATTTTCCTGAATTAAAATGGAAAATCTTCAAAACTGGTATCGACCAGCACCGCTGACCGACTTCTGAATTTTTAATTTACAAATGGAGTCAAATTTTGAGAAACCGCTTTCACATATTTTCTTAGAATAATATTTACTATCTTAATTCATTTTTTGGGCATTTTCAAAATTTATCGGATTTCTGCCAGAATTGGTGCCGACCGACATTGGCGGCAGATTCCAAGATTTTTAATTTAAAAACTATAAAGAATTTCTTAAACACGAATTTCACCATGATTCTTAAAATAATATTCTTGATTTTTGAGAATTTTGCGGGGTCGTTCCGAGATACTTGATTTCGGAACGATTTCGGTATTTTCTCGAAAGTTTTCCGCATCCGCAACCGAATCCCGGAATCCGCCACTCTAATTATTTTCACTTTTTCTTCCAAGAGAATATCTTCCCTTTTTCATTTCTTTTCCTTTTCCTTTTTCTTTCCTTTCTTTTCTTTCCACCAAATTCTCCAAACTTCTCCATTCTTCCATTTTCTTCTCCAACCTTCCACAAAATATCTCCTCCAAAATATCTCCACCTCACCCATCTCCATGGCTGGCCATGATTGGCAAGAGAAAACACCTCACCCCTCCACTTTACAATTAAACCCCTCTCTTTTCCATTTTTACATCACCTTCACAAATCCAAATCCTATAAATCTTTCCTTCTTCATTTCACTTCATTTTCTCTTCCTTCTCTTCACCAACACCTTAACCTCCACCAACTCCTTCTTCATCTCCACCATAACAACCACCACTACAACTTCTCCAAACTCCTTACCTTCATCTTCTTCCTCCTCCATCTCCATGGAAACAACCACAACTCCAAAACTCCACCAAAGCTTCCACCTTTTCCTTTACCTTTTCCAAAACTACCACCACCATCAAAACCTCTTCATAAAAACCACCGCTCCATCATCTCCTCAAGGGACGGCCCCTCCTTTTGGATTGGGGCCGCGTTCTCCTCCGTTGGCAAGACTTAGGGCCGGTACCCTCCTTTTGGATTGGGCCGCGTTCTCCTCCGTTGGCAAGACTTAGGGCCGGTACCTCCTTTTGGATTGGGGCCGAACTTCCCTTCGTCGGGCGCAGCAAAGGAATCACCTTTCCTCCTCTCTGTTGTTTCCTAACGCGGATCTCAACCCCGCGTCTGGGCAATCCCTTAACGCGCTCCGCGCGTTTCTGTATTGACACGACGCAGAGTCTATTCCCGCGTTTGTGTTCTTCTTGTGTTAACGCGACTCAGAACCCATGTCCACGTCCGCGTTTTCCTCGCATCCGCACTTGAACGCAGACCTCGCGTTTTGTGGCATCTATGCGACGCGAATCCCGCGTCTGCTATCCCGCGTCTGCAATTCAGCGTCTACCATTCTCGCGACGCGAACCCCGCGTCTGCTATCCCGCGTCTGCAATTCCGCGTCTGCCATTCTCGCGACGCGAACCCGCGTCTGCTATCCCGCGTCTGCTATTCCCGCGTCTGCCATTCTTGCGACGCGAACCCCGCGTCTGCTATTCCCGCGTCTGTGATTCCCGTGTCTGCTATTTTCGCGACGCTAACTCCCGCGTCTGCGAACCCTCGCGTTTCACCCTCAAAAACCCGCGTCTCCCTGTGCACTCTCTCCTTCCATAATTATGGCGCGTCCGAGTTCCGTGGATTTCGGACCTTTCGGCATTTCTGGTGATTTAGGCGAGTGTTCTCGCTCTCGCCTCCATTTGGGTTTCCCCGCTTCGTCGGGTCGACATGTATTTTATTCTATGTTTACATGTATTCTATGTATGGCCGAGTGCCAATATCTGGACATGTATTGCTCTGTGACGAATGCTTGTATTATGATAGTTTATTTATTGTTCATGTGGTACTAACATTGCAGGTCTCTCAGCCTTTAACCTCCGATCACTCACTATCTCGAAAGGGAAGTGATTGGGGCCGGCAGGTCTCTCCGTTCTTCAGCCTCCGGTCACTCACTATCTCGAAAGGGAAGTGATTGGGGCCGGCAGGTCTCTCCGTTCTTCAGCCTCCGGTCACTCACTATCTCGAAAGGGAAGTGATTGGGGCCGGCAGGTCTCTCTGTTCTTCAGCCTCCGGTCACTCACTATCTCGAAAGAGAGGTGATTGGGACCGTCAGGTTTCCCAGTGCAGCCTCCGGTCACTCACTATCTCGAAAGGGAAGTGATTGGGACCGTCAGGTCTTCGGCTCCGCCTGGTTGTCATGATCAGCGTTCAGTGCTTACCACTTGATTCGTCTAGGCGAGATGCTGCCGGATTTCCTACTCGCACCTTAAGCCGAGTTGTCCCGGTAACCTTGCCAGACGCTCCAGTGTTAAATCCTATCTGCTGTCTGTATTTCCAGCTCGCTCAGCTCCGCTGGTTGTGCTCAGCTACTGCTTTACTATATGCTACTATTTAACACATGTATATCACCTGGCAGCTGATTTGTTATCACCTAACATCGGACATGCTACTACTTGGCAAGACCTCTTGTTATGACATGACTTGCCACCGGACTAATATCAATCGCTTGACATGACTGGTTACCTGTCTAATATCTCCATCTTGTCATGCTATCACTTGACACCCGACATGATATACTTGACTCTCATGATTATCACGATAACGAGAATGATGACCTGACATCTTGCTTACAAACTTGATATACATTATAGTACGAACCAGTACTCCTGAGATACATGTATTCCTGACTTGTTCTTGCTCATTCCCGGAATCTGATAATCATCTAATAATTCATAAAGGAACAACTTGCATCGGGTCGGGGGAAACTTGCGGCTATCAATATGTGTTCGTGTTTACAGTGGTACTAGGCATGTTGTGCAACTAAAACTTCTGGTCTGACCTGTGGGCCTCCAGGCGACCGAGGGGAGTGCTGGCTCCCTCCTTCTTGGTACCATCTTGATAAGGGCATACATAAGTCCCTCATGTTAGCCTTGCGGCTGGTTCCGTCCACCAAGCAACGGAACAATCCTGGGCCGTGGTCCCGGGTATGTACGGACCCACTGTAAACATAGTTCGTTGATACCCCCGCTGGTTTCCAATAACAATCTTGCTTTACTCGGATATGGATCTATGTGTGTTGGGACGCTAGTTCACATAGCTAGATATCAGGGTAAGACGAGTATAATAAAGTGTCAAGATAATAACCTGCTCTTTAAGTTGTAAGTAGAAGTATGTGGAATGGGACGCATACTGAAGCCTGCGACTTAAACGGCTATGAATCTGTGATATGCCTTACCATATTTGCTTGTCCTGGATTTTACTTCGGATTTTCGGCTTTATGAGTATTATCGTATTAACTGCTCATACTCTGCCTTATCCCTTGTATCCACTTGCCTCCTGTTCAATATCTTATCATGCCCTGAGTACAGTCGGGTTGTATGTGCTTGGATTATGGTGACATGAGATAAAGGTATATAGATGAGGGTTTCCTTGTTTGGATTATTCCTTTGACGTACTAGTCTTATGGAGCCGTGATCTGAAACCATACAATCAGATTTGCTCGTCCTTGGCTTTATTTGGTTTTATCGTTTTACATATACTTACCCTTGCTCGCCACTTGGCTTTTGCTTCACCACTCGCCTGGGGAGTTTCATCTGACTCCCCTGGATCCTCATGTCCATGTCATGGAGCTTGGAGCGTGTGGATTCTCCCAGTTGCTGATCAGAGTGGCGCAGCGGAAGCATGGATCCCCAGCTGACCATCTGAAGCTCTATCCTTTCAGGCCCCCTTGTGTGCCTCTCGAGTTTTCCTTTTGTAAACTCGTGAGTGCCTGTGTACTGTTCATACTTGTACATCTCTTTGTAATCTCGCAATTGCGCATATCAGTGATGTAATATTCATGTAATATTGGATCACCTCTGGTGATAACTTTGTAATTGTACTCATATGTTGGAATGTATAATGCACCACTTGCTTCCGTACTCTGATTCTTGCCTGTACTGATGCTTAGCGTATATACGTGAGGGTATTTCTGACCTGCGTATATACGTTGCAGTAACGTCTCCGTACCCGCAGGATCGGGGCGTTACAGGTTGGTATCAGAGCCTAGGCTCTCACCTCCTCGGTACGTCCAGATGGCAAATTAATGGTAAAGAAATTTGCAACTGGAATGCATGAGTCCTGGTTATACATTCCAACTACAAGTGCAGAGTTATCTATTTCTTGATCATCTTTCCTTTGATTCCTAATATCTTCCATCTTTCCCCTGTTTTGGTTTTATGAAGCCTTTATACTAACTTAAGATATGGATATACTAGAAAGGTAGTGGCTGGTTCTGAATGAAGCTATTATGTGATCTCTTTGGCCAACTCTATGAAGCTCGGTATTCTCCAGATGGATCCTGATCTGGTTATCTTTCAGAAGTTAGCAGTCGGAATTCTCTACGGATATTCTACATTCTCTATTCTATCTTTCAGAGTGATTGATGCCTGGTATTCGGAATTCTTAAATTATCGGTCTTCTTTATTATGCTCAGGACTATCAGGGTTTCCTTTATCTTCAGTATTCTGGCTTATTCTCGGAAGGCTATCAAGTATGCAGTACAACTGGAATTCTATTGCACAGCAACGACATCAGTCAGTATTATTTGGTACCGTTCAAAAATGTATACAGCCGGAATTACGGAGGATGATTATTGTTCAGTCAAATTGAGAGCCCTACCTATAGTGCTTCATATCTTGATTGGTATAAATTCCACCTTTGTCCCCTTTGTGTTCATTTTACCCCTTATCGAAATTGCGAGGACGCAATTTTTTGTAAGGTGGATGGAATGTAACACCCCGCTCCCAGAATACGTACTTAGTTGCGTATTCAAATTTTTCGATCGTATTTTTTGATTTACTTCCTGTATTTGTTTTGTATTATGAATTGTTTATATGATCGTTTTGTCTTGGATCCGGATTCGTGGACTCAGAGTCTGCCCTTCTCTGAACCGGGGACCCGATCCTAGTGTATTACTCAATTTGGTCTTTCCGGTAATCAGATTTGACCGATTTTAGTTTCAAATATTATTTTCTCATATTTTAGATTTTCTATGATTTTCTGAAATTTTCCTGAATTAAAATGGAAAATCTTCAAAACCGGTATCGACCAGCACCGCTGACCGACTTCTGGATTTTTAATTTACAAATGGAGTCAAATTTTGAGAAACCGCTTTCACATATTTTCTTAGAATAATATTTACTATCTTAATTCATTTTTTGGGCATTTTCAAAATTTATCGGATTTCTGCCAGATTTGGTGCCGACCGACATTGGCGGCAGATTTCAAGATTTTTAATTTAAAAACTATAAAGAATTTCTTAAAACGAATTTCACCATGATTCTTAAAATAATATTCTTGATTTTTAAGAATTTTTGCGGGTCGTTCTGAGATACTTGATTTCGGGACGATTTCGGTATTTTCTCGAAAGTTTTCCGCATCCGCAACCGAATCCCGGGAATCCGCCACTCTAATTATTTTCACTTTTTCTTCCAAGAGAATATCTTCCCTTTTTTATTTCTTTTCCTTTTTCCTTTTTCTTTCCTTTCTTTTTCTTTCCACCAAATTCTCCAAACTTCTCCATTCTTCCATTTTCTTCTCCAACCTTCCACCAAAATATCTCCTCCAAAATATCTCCACCTCACCCATCTCCATGGCTGGCCATGATTGGCCAAGAGAAACACCTCACCCCTCCACTTTACAATTAAACCCCTCTCTTTTCCATTTTTACATCACCTTCACAAATCCAAATCCTATATAAATCTTTCCTTCTTCATTTCACTTCATTTTCTCTTCCTTCTCTTCACCAACACCTTAACCTCCACCAACTCCTTCTTCATCTCCACCATAACAACCACCACTACAACTTCTCTAACTCCTTACCTTCATCTTCTTCCTCCTCCATCTCCATGGAAACCACCACAACTCCAAAACTCCACCAAAGCTTCCACCTTTTCCTTTACCTTTTCCAAAACTACCACCACCATCAAAACCTCTTCATAAAAACCACCGCTCCATCATCTCCTCAAGGGCCGGCCCCTCCTTTTGGATTGGGGCCGCGTTCTCCTCCGTTGGCAAGACTTAGGGCTGGTACCCTCCTTTTGGATTGGGGCCGCGTTCTCCTCCGTTGGCAAGACTTAGGGCCGGTACCCTCCTTTAGGATTGGGGCCGAACTTCCCTTCGTCGGGCGCAGCAAAGGAATCACCTTTCCTCCTCTCTGTTTGTTTCCTAACGCGGATCTCAACCCCGCGTCTGGGCAATCCCTTAACGCGCTCCGCGCGTTTCTGTATTGACACGACGCAGAGTCTATTCCCGCGTTTGTGTTCTTCTTATGTTAACGCGACTCAGAACCCATGTCCACGTCCGCGTTTTCCTCGCATCCGCACTTGAACGCAGACCTCGCGTTTTGTGGCATCTATGCGACGCGAATCCCGCGTCTGCTATCCCGCGTCTGCAATTCCGCGTCTGCCATTCTCTCGACGCGAACCCCGCGTCTGCTATCCCGCGTCTGCAATTCCGCGTCTGCCATTCTCGCGACGCGAACCCCGCGTCTGCTATCCCGCGTCTGCTATTCCCGCGTCTGCCATTCTTGCGACGCGAACCCCGCGTCTGCTATTCCCGCGTCTGTGATTCCCGCGTCTGCTATTTTCGCGACGCTAACTCCTGCGTCTGCGAACCCTCGCGTTTCACCCTCAAAAACCCGCGTCTCCCTGTGCACTCTCTCCTTCCATAATTATGGCGCGTCCCGAGTTCCGTGGATTTCGGACCTTTCGGCATTTCTGGTGATTTAGGCGAGTGTTCTCGCTCTCGCCTCCATTTGGGTTTCCCCGCTTCGTCGGGTCGACATGTATTTTATTCTATGTTTACATGTATTCTGTGTATGGCCGAGTGCCAATATCTGGACATGTATTGCTCTGTGACGAATGCTTGTATTATGGTAGTTTATTTATTGTTCATGTGGTACTAACATTGCAGGTCTCTCAGCCTTTAACCTCCGGTCACTCACTATCTCGAAAGGGAAGTGATTGGGGCCGGCAGGTCTCTCCGTTCTTCAGCCTCCGGTTACTCACTATCTCGAAAGGGAAGTGATTGGGGCCGGCAGGTCTCTCCGTTCTTCAGCCTCCGGTCACTCACTATCTCGAAAGGAAGTGATTGGGGCCGGCAGGTCTCTCCGTTCTTCAGCCTCCGGTCACTCACTATCTCGAAAGAGAGGTGATTGGGACCGTCAGGTTTCCCAGTGCAGCCTCCGGTCACTCACTATCTCGAAAGGGAAGTGATTGGGACCGTCAGGTCTTCGGCTCCGCCTGGTTGTCATGATCAGCGTTCAGTGCTTTACCACTTGATTCGTCTAGGCGAGATGCTGCCGGATTTCCTACTCGCACCTTAAGCCGAGTTGTCCCGGTAACCTTGTCAGACGCTCCAGTGTTAAATCCTATCTGCTGTCTGTATTTCCAGCTCGCTCAGCTCCGCTTGGTTGTGCTCAGCTACTGCTTTACTATATGCTACTATTTAACACATGTATATCACCTGGCAGCTGATTTGTTATCACCTAACATCGGACATGCTACTACTTGGCAAGACCTCTTGTTATGACATGACTTGCCACCGGACTAATATCAATCGCTTGACATGACTGGTTACCTGTCTAATATCTCCATCTTGTCATGCTATCACTTGACACCCGGCATGATATACTTGACTCTCATGATTATCACGATAACGGGAATGATGACCTGACATCTTGCTTACAAACTTGATATACATTATAGTACGAACCAGTACTCCTGAGATACATGTATTCCTGACTTGTTCTTGCTCATTCTCGGAATCTGATAATCATCTAATAATTCATAAAAGGAACAACTTGCATCGGGTCGGGGGAAACTTGCGGCTATCAATATGTGTTCGTGTTTACAGTGGTACTAGGCATGTTGTGCAACTAAAACTTCCGGTCTGACCTGTGGGCCTCCAGGCGACCGAGGGAGTGTTGGCTCCCTCCTTCTTGGTACCATCTTGATAAGGGCATACATAAGTCCCTCCTGTTAGCCTTGCGACTGGTTCCGTCCACCAAGCAACGGAACAATCCTGGGCCGTGGTCCCGGGTATGTACGGGACCCACTGTAAACATAGTTCGTTGATACCCCCGCTGGTTTCCATAACAATCTTGCTTTACTCGGATATGGATCTATGTGTGCTGGGACGCTAGTTCACATAGCTAGATATCAGGGTAAGACGAGTATAATAAAGTGTCAAGATAATAACCTGCTCTTTAAGTTGTAAGTAGAAGTATGTGGAATGGGACGCATACTGAAGCCTGCGACTTAAACGGCTATGAATCTGTGATATGCCTTACCATATTTGCTTGTCCTGGATTTTACTTCGGATTTTCGGCTTTATGAGTATTATCGTATTAACTGCTCATACTCTGCCTTATCCCTTGTATCCACTTGCCTCCTGTTCATTATCTTATCATGCCCTGAGTACAGTCGGGTTGTATGTGCTTGGATTATGGTGACATGAGATAAAGGTATATAGATGAGGGTTTCCTTGTTTGGATTATTCCTTCGACGTACTAGTCTTATGGAGCCGTGATCTGAAACCATACAATCAGATTTGCTCGTCCTCGGCTTTATTTGGTTTTATCGCTTTACATATACTTACCCTTGCTCGCCACTTGGCTTTTGCTTCACCACTCGCCTGGGGAGTTTCATCTGACTCCCCTGGATCCTCATGTCCTGGTCATGGAGCTTGGAGCGTGTGGATTCTCCCAGTTGCTGATCAGAGTGGCGCAGCGGAAGCATGGATCCCCAGCTGACCATCTGAAGCTCTATCCTTCTAGGCCCCCTTGTGTGCCTCTCGAGTTTTCCTTTTGTAAACTCGTGAGTGCCTGTGTACTGTTCATACTTGTACATCTCTTTGTAATCTCGCAATTGCGCATATCAGTGATGTAATATTCATGTAATATTGGATCACCTCTGGTGATAACTTTGTAATTGTACTCATATGTTGGAATGTATAATGCACCACTTGCTTCCGTACTCTGATTCTTGCCTGTACTGATGCTTAGCGTATATACGTGAGGGTATTTCTGACCTGCGTATATACGTTGCAGTAACGTCTCCGTACCCGCAGGATCGGGGCGTTACAACAGTACTGGTGCCGAGTATTGGAAAAACCATCTTGATGGCATCATCGATCTGGGTATCCTGATCAGTAATAATCAACTTTGGTGTAACTCCGTGCATGCGCTTGAGCCTTTATTGAACAGCCACACAAATGTATCCCTCTGCTCATCTGCCAGCAATGCACAGTCAAACAAAATTGACTGCCGATGATGATTTACTCCAGTGAATGGAGCAAATGGTAAGCTCAAGTGATTAGTCATGTATGTTGTGTCAAAAACGATCACATCACAAAACCTCAAATACGAGAAAATAGCTCTTCCATCAGTCCAAAAAATGCTTTTAAGTGTGTCTGCATTATCAACTTCACTTACAAAGAAAAATTCAGGATCGGACTCGGCTTTTTCTTGAAAATATTTGATGATCGCAATAAACTCATGGCCAATGTTATTTCTACGGTGACGAGTAAAATCAATAACTTGTTGCGGGCTTACTTCTTCACAACCTTCTCCGTGGTTCATTACATTAACAACACTGAAAATATTTGAAGGGCGAATTCCTACATCAACCAAATTGCTCATATTGCTTCTGCTAATCTTTGATCGATGTGTCTGATGAGAGTAATGGTGATGGACCTTATTCGGACTTAATAATTCATGTGAATGAGAATCAATAAACTTGGTGACAACCCAAGATCTTCTGTCAAATAAAAATGAAGACGCACATGCATCTCAGCAGGACACGCTACTCTAGTGTCGATTCGATGGTGGACTGTAAGCTCATATTGTCTTTTGTCACACAACTTCTTCAAACCCTCCTTGTTGCAATAAAATTTTCTGCAAATATAACTTCATGAGGAGGCCTCCGTAGCTTATCTATTCCTTTTATTCTCACACTAAAACCTTTGTTCCTTTCATAAGAATTGTAAAAGTTGTATGCTTCCTCATCCGTGATAAACTGTTTCCCTACAAAAAGATTTGAGCTTTCAGACATTTCTCCATGTGAATTCAGATCCTACAAAAAAAATTTCTAAACCAAATAAAAACAAATAATTGAATATCACACGTCTGAACTGTATTACTAAAATTGCGATCAGGGTCGCAGATGTAAGAAATCTATAACTTCTAAATAAAAGACTACGATCGTAGTCGCAGTTTTCCGTATGTCTAGATTTTTTTTAAAACGTGAATAATAACTGTGCAACTCTCTCATTAGTATATACTGCGACCTTAAATCACAGTTCTTTAAATTTAGTGTATAGAATATATATAACTGTGCATTCATGTTTTAAGAGCCTTCATTGCATATTATTATGTTTATTTGGCTATGCATGAGTTAAGGGGGAGCTTCTTTGAAGCTTTACTTTAATCCATGCATATATAACTCCATGAGTTTTGTCATCATAAAAAAGGGGAGATTGTTGGCCCAAAGGCCTTCCACCCTAGTTTTGATGATGATTACTCATGTAGTTATGTTTACTAATAATCTTGTATTGTTTAAGTTTCAGATCATTAACCAAGATATTAGTTTGGTGATAGCTTCAACAAGAGGTGTTTGGAAGCTTATCATGGTGATTCCGGTGCCAAAGCTTAAAGATCATACCTTTGCACTCGGTGGATCGCGTTTGGGAGCAAGTCTTCTTGATGACTCAAAGACTTAGGTATCCTAGTTTAGATAGTGTGTTTAGATCCATTTGTAAAAATTAGTATAGTTGATATGCTCAAGTACACATACACACACATTTCATGATTTGAATTTTGGTTTTCATGAATAGTTTGAACAAAACAAGTTTACATGTTTTATATGTATATTAGATGTGCTCTATATACATACATGCTTATATGACTTATACAAACTTAGTTTGACGTACCTATTCATATAGTTTTATGTTTTGGTATAAAACATATTTTTAAAATTAAAGAACAAAAACTGTGATATATTTTGTGAACGTATATTGGACCTATGTCCATATGCATCATGCTTAATAATGTTCAAATATCATGTTTTTGTACTTCTATAAGTTTTAGGAAAATCAGATTTCCTATTGAAAAATCAAGTTTGATAAAAATACAAGTTTTGGTTTTTGATAAAATTGGCAAGACACAAAAATGAATTGATATGATTGATATATGTCTTGAAAATTTTTATCACATGTTTATGTTTCAATATAAAATGTTAAAACAAGTTTTATAGAATTTTCAGAAAAAGATAAAAGATTTTTCCCAAATTTTCTGATCTTATTTTTGTGCTGACAGGCTGGTCGGTCGACCGGGACGGTCGACCGCACCAAGGGACGGTCGACCGCACCGGTCGACCGACGTGCACAGACTTGTGCACGTCTGCAGCACAGTGGTCCGGTCGACCGGACGGTCGACCGCCGCAGAGAGTTCTGCTCTCTGTTAGTTTGGGTCGACCGGGCGGTCGACCGGTAGCTCCAACGGGTCAAAATATGACCGTTGGACGGTCGACCGGCCGGTCGACCGTTGCCTGTCAGAGCTGCCAGCTCAGCTCTAACGGCTAGTTTCTGTTTTGGCCTATATAAACCCCATCTCTTTGGATTTTGGCCAAGGTTTTCAAGGAGAAAAATTTCTGTGTTTCTCTAGTGTTTAAACAAGTTTTCAAAATAGTTTTTGTGCTAAAAAGACTTAATCTTTATTGTTTTAGGTTTTTGGAAAAATCAAAGAAAATAGGAATTTGGGAGATTTGTCTTGGTTTTCACTCTATATCTTTTGCAAGGATTTTCCCAAGTGTTTTTCTTTGTTGCTTGTTTTCCAAACACCTAGTTTTCCACACTTGAGCTATCTTCTATCCTAATCTATTTAGGATCTTGTTTTTTTTTGTGGAAAAGAAAAGAGAAAAAGAAAGAGAGATTGAGTTTGTGATTTTTGGAACCACTTGTTGTACACCCTTATTCTTATTGTATCCCTCTTAGGTAGAGGTGATCGGGTGATTGGTTTGCTCCCTCTAGTGAGAGGTGGAGATTTGGTTGTAAACCCTCTTCGGTAGAGGTGTTGGGTGGTTGTTGTATTTGGCTACGGGCCTACCCCTCGGTTGTGAGGTGGTTGTTTGAGAGAGGAGTTTGGTACTCCTAGTGTAACGCCCCGATCCCACGGGTACGGGAACGTCACTGCAACGTACATACGCAGGTCGGAAATACCCTCACGTATATACGCTAAGCATTAGTACAAGCGGGAATCAGAGTACGACAAGCGTAGTGCCCATTCATATGCCAACACAAGAAACACAATTATACAAGATTATCACAAGTTGTGACATACTCTTACATATCACATGCATCATATATCACAGCTAAGCACAAAAGTACGATTTACAATATGCTCACGAGTTGATGGGGGATCCCGCGAGCTCAAAATGAAGATCAGGTACAACAGAAACCGAGACTAGTCAACCTACTCGGAAAGGAAAGCTTGATCTTCCACAGAAGGCTCCACCTCGATCCAAGGTTCGGAACCTGAACATACAAATTCAAGGGAGTCAGGACCTCCCAAACAAGTGATCAGGTTGCAGCCGAGTGGCATAAGAATTAAGAGTACGAAAGTTGGTACAATATCAAGAATAATCATCCAGCAAGTAAAAGGAGCATAGCATGTTATAAACGTAAGGGCATTGTATAAGCTTAGGCTACAGCTCCATGAGACCAGTACTTCGAGGGGATAATCCAAACAAGGAAACCCTCATCTATATACCTTCATCTCATGTCACCGTAATCCAAGCGCATACAACAACCACAGTTAACGTCTTTTATTATTATTATTATTATTATTACTCGTCTTACCCTGATATCTAGCTATGTGAACTAGCGTCCCAGCACACATAGATCCATATCCGAGTAAAGCAAGGTTGTTATTGGAAACTAGCGGGGGTATCAACGAACTATGTTTACAGTGGGTCCCGTACATACCCGGGACCATGGCCCAGGGTGTTCCGTTGCTTGGTGACGGAACCTGCCGCAAGGCGATTCAGGAGGGTCTTATGTATGCCCTTATCATGATGGTACCAGGAATGAGGGAGCCAGCTCTCCCCTCGGTCCCCTGGAGGCCCACAGGTCAGACCGGAAATTTAGTTGCACAACATACCTAATACCACTGTAAACACGAACACATATTGATAGCCGCATATTTCTCCCGACCCGATGCAAGTTGTCTCATTATGATTTATTAGATGATTTATCAGATTCCGGGAATGAGCAAGAACAAGTCAGGAATGTCATGAATACAGGTATATCAGGAGTACTGGTTCGTACTATAATGTATCACATGTGTATCAGGAGTACAGTTGTACTGTCAAGCTGTCAGGTTATCATTCCCGTTATCGTGATAATTATGAAAGTCATGTGTATCATGCCTTATGTCAAGTGATAGCATGACCGGAGGATGATAATTGCAGGTAACAAGTCATGCCAAGAGATTGATTTTAGTCTGGTGGCAAGTCATGTCATAACAAGGGGTCTTGCCAAGAAGTAGCATGTCAGGTGTTAGATGATAACACTTCAGTTGCCAGGTGATATACATGTGTTAAATAGTAGTATGTAATGACAAGTAGTATAAACAGGTGACAGGCCTTGCAAATAGCAACATAAACTATATGACCCAAAGATAATGTTCAAAACTAAAGAAGTAATTAATCATAGTAAATAGTCAAGATTAGTCGACTGAAGAGAATAAGTAGTCGACTTGGGAAGGGATTAGTCGACTATAGGTAGAGGGCAAGTCGACTAGGAAAGCTGCGTTTGGGAGAGCTGCGTTTTTCAGGAAAGTGTTAGTCGACTAGGAAATAAGATTAGTCGACTAGGAAGGCTGCGTCTCAGAAAAACCGCGTTTCAAGGGAGTTGCGTTAGTCGACTGGAAGCAATGGGTTAGTCGACTAATGAAGTCCGCGTTTCAAAGATCCGCGTCTTCAGAAGGGAAGTTAGTCGACTAGGGGAAACGCCAAGTCGACTAATAAAGGGTGCGTTTCAAAGGATTAGTCGACTTATGAATTGGTCAAGTCGACTAATAGGGTCCAAAACAGAACAGATCCTGTCATTTGAGGACTGCGTTTCAAAGGGTTAGTCGACTTGCGTTTGGGCCAAGTCGACTAATAGAGTCCAGAACAGAACAGAAATTAGTTCTTGAGGGTTGTGTTTTGTTTACAATCATGAAATAATATCCAAGTCTTGGCGAGTAGAAATACTCGCCTAAAGTGTGCTCGACGCAGGGAAGCTCGGCCCCAATCCAAAGGAGGGTACCGGCCCTAGAGTCTTGCCAACGAAGAAGAAACGCGGCCAAAATCCAAAGGAGTGGCCGGTCTTCACAAGTTGATGAGGAGAGTTTTGATGGTGCAAGTCTAGTTCACCAAGTCAAATCGGGATCTTGCAAACGTTGTTGCGGGGGACGAATCTATAGTCCGTCGGAAAGAGGTCGACGAGGAGGTGAAGGTGGTATGCTTGGTGGAGGCTACGGTGGTGTAGGTGGTGGAGGAGATGGTGGTGAAGCTTTTTGGTGAAGGTGGGTTCTTTGAGGTTCTCTTGGTGAAAGAGGTTGAAGGAGATGGTGTTTGTGGTTGAAAATGGAGGAGGAGATGGAGGAGAATGAAGTAGAAGGATTTGTGGTGGAGAGAATGGCTTTGGTGGGTGGTGGTGATGGCCGGCCAAGGAGCTTGGGGGGTTGTGGTGGCTGTTGGAGCTTGCTGGAACAAGGAGATGAAGGAAAATAATGAGAGAGAAGATGGGAGTGCATTTATATATAGAAAGGGGAAATAATATAATAATTGCCATCCTCACTTCCCTCCAAAGAATGCTGCGTCTCAAGGCTGCGTCTAGGCAAAAAGAAGCCAAACGCGGGATTCAATGGCTGCGTCCAATAGAAAACGCAAAAGCTGCGTTTCAAGGGAAAATCAAAAGGCATGGGTGATTGGACAAGACTTGCTTTAGCCCATAAGCATTAAATGCAGCAAGGGAAGGGTCTCCGCATTTAATGATGGATCCAGTTGGCCAAAACTCGCGTTTGAGGAAGAGGAGAGAAAAATGGAAAAAGGAGAAAAGTGAAATGGTTGAATAATTTCCCGGTATCTGGGAAAATACCGAAAACTCCGGAAAGGTCCAAAATTAAAGTATCTTGGAAAGCTTTCCAAAAATTCTCAAAAATCATAAATATTATATAAAGATTTTTGGTGAAATCGGTTTTCAGAAACTCATCTCCATTTTCAAGATAAAAATCATAAGGTCAACCGTCAATCTCGGTATACACCGGATTGACCGGGTCTTGATAAAATCTGATAAATCCCAGAAAATGTATTTAGATAGAAAATATGATTTTAAGAAATAATGTCTAAAGGCACTTTTATAAATTCCAAACCGTTTGTAAATTAAAATTCCGGGAATCGGTCAACGGTACTGGCCGACACCGGTTTTGAAGATTTACAACTTAATTCTGAAAAATTCCAGAAAATAATGAAAAAATCTAGAATATTAAAGGATAATATTTGAAACTAAAATTAGTCAAATCTAAATACCAAACAGATCAAATCAAACAGTACTGCTATATGAGTAAATATTCAAATAGTAGAAAATAATAAAATAAAATAAAAAGAATACGCCCCAAAAATCAAGATACGTAACTGTGTACGTATGCAGAGGATGGGGTATTACACTCTATCCACCTTACAAAAATTTCGTCCTCGAAATTTCAGGAAGGGGAAGATGACGGTAGAGAAGAATAGGAAGAAGGGTTTTACCAACTAAGTTGAAAATAGTTGAGGGTAACGCTCACGAATAACGTCCTCCCGTTCCCATGTGGCTTCTCCTGGCACATGTCTATTCCAAGAAACCAATACTAATGGTATTGCCTTATTCTTCAATGTCTTGATACTTTTATCCAGGATGGCCATCGGTTGCTCTTTATAAGACAGATCTGACTGTAGTTCCAGTTCGGAGTGATCTAGAATGTGACTCTCATCCTTGACATACCTCCTCAACTGTGATACATGGAATACATTGTGTACTCCTTCTAAAGATGGCGGTAATGCCAATCGGTAAGCCACATCTCCCACACGATCCAAAATTTCGAATGGGCCGATGTATCTCGGACTAAGTTTTCCACGAGTACCGAACCGGATTACCCCTTTGGTGGGTGATATCTTTAAAAACACATGCTCACCGGTTCTGAATTCCAATGGCCTTCTGTTTGTGTCTGCCCAACTCTTTTGTCGGCTCTGTGCTGCCCGGAGATGATCTCTGATAATTCGGACTTTGTCTGTTGTCTGAACTAGAATGTCTGGACCCATAATTCTTCTTTCGCCGACTTCGTCCCAACATATCGGTGATCTGCATTTCCTGCCATACAATGCCTCATATGGTGCCATTTTGATACTGGCCTGATAGCTGTTATTATAAGAAAATTCCACCAAATGAATGTAGTCTTCCCATGACCCTCTAAATTCTATCATGCAGGCTCGTAACATATCTTCAAGGATCTGGATAGTCCGTTCAGATTGTCCGTCTGTCTGGGGGTGATATGAAGTACTGAATTTCAGACGAGTTCCTAAATTTTCTTGGAGACTTTCCCAGAAATGAGATCAGAATCTTGTATCTGTATCTGACACGATGCTAACTGGGACTCCATGTAGACGAACTATTTCTCTCATATATTTGTCTGCCAGAACTTCTGTTGACTGACCTACTCTGAATGGTAAGAAGTGAGCTGATTTTGTGAGACGGTCAACGATCACCCATACTGCATTGTTACCCTTAGGACTGCGGGGTAGTGCTGTAACAAAATCCATGGTGATATGTTCCCACTTCCACTCGGGTATTGGCAAGGGCTGAAGAAGTCCAGCTGTTCTCTGGTGTTCTATCTTTACCTGCTGGCAAACTAAGCACTTGGCCACATGTTGGGCTATCTCCCTTTTCATGGCATTCCACCAGAATTTCTGTTTCAAGTCTTGATACATTTTATTTCCTCCCGGGTGTATGGAATAGGCTGAACTATGTGCCTCTGCCAAAATTTTCTGTCGAACTTCTCCTTGGGGAACACAAATTCTATTACCAAAATATAAGGCATTATCCGAATGTATACGGAGGTCAGTTCTCAATCCAGCTTCTATCTGAGCTCTGAATTTCTGTAATCTGGGGTCTTCTTTTTGAGCTTCTTTAATCTCATCCATCAGGGTTGATTGAATCTGAAAGGTCATCAACTGTCCTGTTTTATCAATCCCTTGTACTATCATTAAGTCCAATTTTATGATATCCTGAATCAACTCCTTCTGTTGCGTAAGTTGTACTAGCATTTTATTCTCTGGCTTCCTGCTCAATGCATCTGGTACTGTATTGACTCTGCCTGGATGATACTGTAAATCTATGTCATAATCTGCCATCAATTCAAGCCACCGTCTCTGTCTCATGTTTAATTCCTTCTGCGTGAAAATATACTTTAGACTCTTGTGATCTGTGTAGATTAACACCTTGTCTCCCAGAAGATAATGTCTCCAGATCTTCAATGCGAATATTACAGCTGCCAGCTCTAAGTCATGAGTTGGGTAATTTCTCTCATGTGGTTTCAGTTGCCTGGACGCATAAGCTATGACGTGATCATGCTGCATTAGTACACACCCTAGGCCTTTCCCGGATGCATCACTGAATATAACCATTCCTCCTGTTCCTGAGGGAGTCTTCAAGACTGGAGCTGTAATGAGTCTTTCCTTTAATTGCTCAAATGCTGTAGCACATTCCTCGGTCCATATATATTTTTCTCCTTTCCGGGTGAGCTTCGTTAACGGGGCTGCAATCTTAGAAAAATCTTGGACGAAGCGCCTGTAATATCCGGCTAATCCAATAAAACTCTTAATTTCTGTTACTGTCCTTGGAATTGGCCAGTCCTTTACTGCCTGAATTTTGCTGGGGTCTACTGAAATTCCTTCTTCCGAAATTATGTGCCCAAGGAAGGCCACACTATTTAACCAGAATTCACACTTGCTTTGCTTAGCATGAAGTTGTTCCTGTTGGAGAGTCTGTAACACTATTCTCAAGTGGTCTACATACTCTCTGTCGTTCTTCGAATAGATCAAGATGTCATCTATGAAAACAACTACAAACTGATCCAAATATGATGAGAACACTCTGTTCATCAAATCCATGAAAATTGCAGGGGCATTGGTGACTCCGAAGGGCATAACTAGAAACTCATAATGGCCATAACGAGTCCTGAATGCTGTCTTTGGAACGTCTTCTTTCTTTACCTTTAGCTGATGATAACCTGATTGCAAATCCAATTTTGAGAATACCCGAGCTCCATGAAGTTGGTCAAACAGATCATCAATTCTTGGTAAGGGGTATTTATTCTTGATGGTAACTTTGTTTAACTCTCTGTAGTCTATACACAATCTCTTACCACCGTCTTTCTTGTGGGCTAATAGCACTGGAGCTCCCCATGGTGAAGCACTTGGTCTAATCAATCCCTTGTCAGAATATTCTTGCAGTTGCTTCTTTAGAATCTCCAACTCAGTGGGTGCCATTCTGTATGGGGCTTTGGATATCGGAGCTGTACCTGGAAGGATATCAATAGAAAACTCGATTACTCTATCGGGTGGAAGTCCTGAGATCTCCTTAAATACCTCTGGAAACTCATTCCAAACTGGTACTCTCCTCTTCTGGGTCTCAGCAATAGTCATCTGTGTTTTTCCCTTGTCAAGTTTGTGTTCTCCTTCAAATTGGAACTCAGGCTGAAGTGGCATTCTGAAAATGACTTTCTTGTTCCGACAATCAATGACTGCATGGTATTTACTGAGCCAAGTCATGCCTAAGATTACTTCATACCCTTTAGTATCCAGCACGAGCATATCCGCTGTTAATGTTCTGCCACACAGTTCCACCGGACAATCTACACAAACTCTATTAGAGATGACTACTCCGTTACCGGTACTAATCTCCCACTGGTGGTCTAGATATTCAACATGTATAGAGTTTAAAGCAATGAAACTATCTGATATGTAACAATGAGAAGCGCCAGAATCAAAGAGTGCTAAGACAGGTTTAGAGTGCACCATAATCTTACCTGTTACCACATCTCCAGAAGTTTCGGCCTCTTCCGCTGTCAAGTTGTAGGCTCGTCCTCTTCCACGACCTGCTGCATTTCTAACTCCCCTCTGGACTGGGCGGTTAACTTGTAGTGGGGGAGGAGGAAGGGCTCTCCTAACCATTGGTCCTTGGTTCCTCTGTCCATCTGGCCCTGGAAGTGCTGGCAATGCTTGGTTGACCATCTCCGTTCTTTTGTGGGGACAGACTTCCATTGAATGATCTCGGGAACCACATACCAGGCATAACCCATTTGCCCTACGGCAATTCTGTCGGGAGTGACCTGGTTTCTGGCAATAGTTACAATAAGAAAATGATTGGTTTACTGGAAAGGGGGCTGGTCGAAACGGTCGTCTCATGGCTGGAGCTCTTGCTGTTCTGAATGGACCTCCTCTCCCTGCATGTGGAAATGGCCTCTTCATGATCTGATTCCTTATCATGTTAGATTTCCCTTTCTCCAGTCCTCGCTCCACCTCTCGAGTTATGGTAAGGACTTGGGAATAGGTTTTCAGCTGTTGGGGTATTAAGAGGATTTGAATGTCCATTCGCAAACCCTGTTGGAACCTACTCGCCCGCTTTTCCTCATCAGCCACCATATATGGAGCAAAGCGGCTCAGCCTCAAGAACTCAGCGGCATACTCATCTACAGACCGGTTCCATTGTTGAAGTCGGATGAACTGTTCCTCCATCTCTTTCTGTGCTGTGGCGGGGAAGAATCTACTATAGAAGCTTTGGGAAAACTGGTCCCAAGTGACAGGTTTTTCTAGTCTTGCTTCTTCAGCTAGCCACCAGGTCCTGGCTACATCCTTAAGTTGAATTTTGGCGACCTCCACTTGATTTTCTTTTGGGACCCGGGCTGCGTTCAACAGATCTGTGGTGTCAACCAGCCATTGCTCAGCATCTAGTGGTTTCTCTTCTCCCGTGAATATCGCCGGTTGTAACCGCCTGAAGTCTGATACATTCCCCGGCCTTTGTTCCTTGGGAGTTACTAACTCTTGCCGAAGGAGTTCCGTCTGCTGTTGCTGATTTTCCATCATAGTCTGGATAACCCTCAGAATCTCAACATTCTCTCCCGTGGGCCCGTTTGATGTTTGCCCGGAGTTGCTACGACCCGTCCTTCTATCCATACTTATGTTGGTAAAAAGGAGACTGGAAACTGGAAAGATGGAAGGATTTTAGGACACAAGGAAAGGAATCAAGAAGGACTAGATAACTTGTACATTGTAGTTGGCAATGGCAAATTCCTTTAATTTGCTGCTTGATTGTACTATAGGTGTGAGAGCCTAGGCTCTGATACCAACCTGTAACGCCCCGATCCCACGGGTACGGGAACGTCACTGCAACGTACATACGCAGGTCGGAAATACCCTCACGTATATACGCTAAGCATTAGTACAAGCGGGAATCAGAGTACGACAAGCGTAGTGCCCATTCATATGCCAACACAAGAAATACAATTATACAAGATTATCACAAGTTGTGACATACTCTTACATATCACATGCATCATATATCACAGCTAAGCACAAAAGTACGATTTACAATATGCTCACGAGTTGATGGGGGATCCCGCGAGCTCAAAATGAAGATCAGGTACAACAGAAACCGAGACTAGTCAACCTGCTCGGAAAGGAAAGCTTGATCTTCCACAGAAGGCTCCACCTCGATCCAAGGTTCGGAACCTGAACATACAAATTCAAGGGAGTCAGGACCTCTCAAACAAGTGATCAGGTTGCAGCCGAGTGGCATAAGAATTAAGAGTACGAAAGTTGGTACAATATCAAGAATAATCATCCAGCAAGTAAAAGGAGCATAGCATGTTATAAACGTAAGGGCATTGTATAAGCTTAGGCTACAGCTCCATGAGACCAGTACTTCGAGGGGATAATCCAAACAAGGAAACCCTCATCTATATACCTTCATCTCATGTCACCGTAATCCAAGCGCATACAACAACCACAGTTAACGTCTTTTATTATTATTATTATTATTATTACTCGTCTTACCCTGATATCTAGCTATGTGAACTAGCGTCCCAGCACACATAGATCCATATCCGAGTAAAGCAAGGTTGTTATTGGAAACTAGCGGGGGTATCAACGAACTATGTTTACAGTGGGTCCCGTACATACCCGGGACCACGGCCCAGGGTGTTCCGTTGCTTGGTGACGGAACCTGCCGCAAGGCGATTCAGGAGGGTCTTATGTATGCCCTTATCATGATGGTACCAGGAATGAGGGAGCCAGCTCTCCCCTCGGTCCCCTGGAGGCCCACAGGTCAGACCGGAAATTTAGTTGCACAACATACCTAATACCACTGTAAACACGAACACATATTGATAGCCGCATATTTCCCCCGACCCGATGCAAGTTGTCTCATTATGATTTATTAGATGATTTATCAGATTCCGGGAATGAGCAAGAACAAGTCAGGAATGTCATGAATACAGGTATATCAGGAGTACTGGTTCGTACTATAATGTATCACATGTGTATCAGGAGTACAGTTGTACTGTCAAGCTGTCAGGTCATTATTCCCGTTATCGTGATAATTATGAAAGTCATGTGTATCATGCCTTATGTCAAGTGATAGCATGACCGGAGGATGATAATTGCAGGTAACAAGTCATGCCAAGAGATTGATATTAGTCTGGTGGCAAGTCATGTCATAACAAGGGGTCTTGCCAAGAAGTAGCATGTCAGGTGTTAGATGATAACACTTCAGTTGCCAGGTGATATACATGTGTTAAATAGTAGTATGTAATGACAAGTAGTATAAACAGGTGACAGGCCTTGCAAATAGCAACATAAACTATATGACCCAAAGATAATGTTCAAAACTAAAGAAGTAATTAATCATAGTAAATAGTCAAGATTAGTCGACTGAAGAGAATAAGTAGTCGACTTGGGAAGGGATTAGTCGACTATAGGTAGAGGGCAAGTCGACTAGGAAAGCTGCGTTTGGGAGAGCTGCGTTTTTCAGGAAAGTGTTAGTCGACTAGGAAATAAGATTAGTCGACTAGGAAGGCTGCGTCTCAGAAAAACCGCGTTTCAAGGGAGCTGCGTTAGTCGACTGGAAGCAATGGGTTAGTCGACTAATGAAGTCCGCGTTTCAAAGATCCGCGTCTTCAGAAGGGAAGTTAGTCGACTAGGGGAAACGCCAAGTCGACTAATAAAGGGTGCGTTTCAAAGGATTAGTCGACTTATGAATTGGTCAAGTCGACTAATAGGGTCCAAAACAGAACAGATCCTGTCATTTGAGGACTGCGTTTCAAAGGGTTAGTCGACTTGCGTTTGGGCCAAGTCGACTAATAGAGTCCAGAACAGAACAAAAATTAGTTCTTGAGGGTTGTGTTTTGTTTACAATCATGAAATAATATCCAAGTCTTGGCGAGTAGAAATACTCGCCTAAAGTGTGCTCGACGCAGGGAAGCTCGGCCCCAATCCAAAGGAGGGTACCGGCCCTAGAGTCTTGCCAACGAAGAAGAAACGCGGCCAAAATCCAAAGGAGTGGCCGGTCTTCACAAGTTGATGAGGAGAGTTTTGATGGTGCAAGTTTAGTTCACCAAGTCAAATCGGGATCTTGCAAACGTTGTTGCGGGGGACGAATCTATAGTCCGTCGGAAAGAGGTCGACGAGGAGGTGAAGGTGGTATGCTTGGTGGAGGCTACGGTGGTGTAGGTGGTGGAGGAGATGGTGGTGAAGCTTTTTGGTGAAGGTGGGTTCTTTGAGGTTCTCTTGGTGAAAGAGGTTGAAGGAGATGGTGTTTGTGGTTGAAAATGGAGGAGGAGATGGAGGAGAATGAAGTAGAAGGATTTGTGGTGGAGAGAATGGCTTTGGTGGGTGGTGGTGATGGCCGGCCAAGGAGCTTGGGGGGTTGTGGTGGCTGTTGGAGCTTGCTGGAACAAGGAGATGAAGGAAAATAATGAGAGAGAAGATGGGAGTGCATTTATATATAGAAAGGGGAAATAATATAATAATTGCCATCCTCACTTCCCTCCAAAGAATGCTGCGTCTCAAGGCTGCGTCTAGGCAAAAAGAAGCCAAACGCGGGATTCAATGGCTGCGTCAAAACGCAAAAGCTGCGTTTCAAGGGAAAGTCAAAAGGCATGGGTGATTGGACAAGAGTTGCTTTAGCCCATAAGCATTAAATGCAGCAAGGGAAGGGTCTCCGTATTTAATGATGGATCCAGTTGGCCAAAACTCGCGTTTGAGGAAGGAGAGAGAAAAATGGAAAAAGGAGAAAAGTGAAATGGTTGAATAATTTCCCGGTATCTGGGAAAATACCGAAAACTCCGGAAAGGTCCAAAATTAAAGTATCTCGGAAAACTTTTCAAAAATTCTCAAAAATCATAAATATTATATAAAGATTTTTGGTGAAATCGGTTTTCAGAAACTCATCTCCATTTTCAAGATAAAAATCATAAGGTCAACCGTCAATCTCGGTATACACCGGATTGACCGGGTCTTGATAAAATCTGATAAATCCCAGAAAATGTATTTAGATAGAAAATATGATTTTAAGAAATAATGTCTAAAGGCACTTTTATAAATTCCAAACCGTTTGTAAATTAAAATTCCGGGAATCGGTCAACGGTACTGGCCGACACCGGTTTTGAAGATTTACAACTTAATTCCGAAAAATTCTAGAAAATCATGAAAAAATCTAGAATATTAAAGGAAAATATTTGAAACTAAAATTAGTCAAATCTAAATACCAAACAGATCAAATCAAACAGTACTGCTATATGAGTAAATATTCAAATAGTAGAAAATAATAAAATAAAATAAAAAGAATACACCCCAAAAATCAAGATACGTAACTGTGTACGTATGCAGAGGATGGGGTATTACACCTAGTGTTGTAACAAATCCTCTTCGGTAGAGGTTCCCTCGGTGGGAGATAGTGGATTGGAAATCCTACACGGTGGTGTAGGCGGGGATGTAGAGCAAGGTGCTCGAACCTCGAAACATATCTTGGTCTTTACGATTGATCCATTGTCTCTCTAACTCTCTCTCATTTATTTTGTACAAAGCATCATTCATAACATCATAATCATATTTGCTTGTGTTGAGCATAATTCATATTGCCATATCTATTTGCTTGTGTTGTGCCTTGTATATTTCATATTGCTATATCTATTATATGCTTGGTTGTTTGTGTGTGCACATTGCTTGGATTGCTTGTGTGTGTGTGTCTAACTTATACTCATCCAACAAGAGCTTCACATAGCGCCTCAACCCATTTCAAGGGGAATCAAGAGGAGTTAGTCCAGAGCCTCGCAAGGGGAATTCGGCTACACTTGTTGTATTGTATTAGTTTGTGCAACATTTGCATTAGCTTCCGCATTTAGAGCATTAAGTTTTTCATTTAGTCTTAGATTAGCATTTACACCTATTCACCCCCTCTAGGTGTATTTTTCATGTATGTGTGTGTGTGTGTGTGTGTGTGTGTGTGTGTGTGTGTAAATATGTGTGTGTG
Source organism: Agave tequilana (assembly GCA_038442645.1). Lineage (NCBI taxonomy): Eukaryota > Viridiplantae > Streptophyta > Magnoliopsida > Asparagales > Asparagaceae > Agave > Agave tequilana. Next base: position 149,099 of record JAVJIF010033233.1, on the reverse strand, counting down.
TGTGTATATATAGAAAAATGTATATCAGCCTGCAGCTGAGAGAACTCTCTCAGCCTGCGGTAACGTGGCTCAATTTTGTCACCCCACTAACTTGCGGCCCGCTTATAGGAAGAAGTTAAATTACCAAATACCCCTTATGAAAAGCTACTCTTTCGGTAACTTTCGTTATTGTTTATTATTATTTGCCCAAAAGGCAATTTTTGGAGCGCACGTTGTCAGACTTAGGTTATTGTTTATTATTATTTTTCCCCTTTTTTTTGCCGCTCTTTATAGGATTTAGGTTATTGTTTATAAATTATTTTTCCCCCTATTTCCTTACCTCTCTTTGTCAGATCTAGGTTCTCCTTTTTCGCCTTCGATAAACTTTTTTCTGAAAATATAAAATCTTTTCAGATCAATTTTTTCTCCAAAATATTTAATGACGACGTCTGAGCAGTCTACTGGCGATCTAAATATGGAAGAAATTGCACCTGGTTCTACTTTAACTCAGAATATTGAAAATCTTGAAGGGTTGACATCTTTGCATGCCGATCAACAGGTTTTAATTGTTTCAATTTTTTAAAAACAATTTCTTAAATATTGAATTTTTCTCTTTAGTCTATGTGGTACTGCGACCTATAACACATATTTTAAAGTTTCTGAAATGGAACCGTTTTAATATTCGGTCGCAATCTTATTTGAAAATAATCTCCGGCTATGAAATCTTTTTTTTTGGTACGTGTCTTAGGTCACAGTCTTTAGTAAGAAGTAATATAGATTTCTTCTCATACGGATAACTGCAACTTAGGTCGCAGTCTTTAGTAAGGAGTAATATAGATTTCTTCACATACGGATAACTGCGACTTAGGTCGCAGTCTTTAATAAGGAGTAATATAGATTTCATCTCGTATGTGAAATCTTTTTTTTGTGACTGGGACTTAGGTCGCAGTCTTTAGTAAGAAGTAATATAGATTTCTTCTCATACGGATAACTTCGACTTAGGTCGCAGTCTTTAGTAAGGAGTAATATAGATTTCTTCATATACGGATAACTGCGACTTAGGTCGCAGTCTTTAATAAGGAGTAATATAGATTTCATCTCGTATGTGAAATCTTTTTTTTTTTGACTGCGACTTAGGTCGCAGTCTTTAGTAAGAAGTAATATAGATTTCTTCTCATACGGATAACTGCGACTTTGGTCGCAGTATTTAATAAGAAGTAATATAGATTTCATCTCTTATGCGACTTTGGTCGCAGTTATATAACTTATATTTTAGACGTGTGATATCTAAAAAATATTTATATTCATGTAATTCGTGTAATTGTTTTTTGTAGGATATGAATGCACATGGAGAAATGTCTGGAAGCTCAGATAAGTTTATAGGGAAACAGTTCCTGTCGGATATGGAAGCATACAATTTCTACAATTCTTTTGCAAGGAATAGAGGTTTTAGCATGAGAAGAAAAGGTACAGATAAGTCACGGAAGCCTCCTTATGAGATTATTTGCAGAAAATTTTGCTGCAACAAGGAAGGTGTGAAGAAGTTGTGTGACAAAAGACAAGAGGGGCTTACAGTGCATCGTCGAATTGACACTAGAGTAGCTTGTCCTGCTGAGATGCATGTCCCGTCTTCGTTTTCTTTTTGACAGAAGATATTGGGTTATCACAAAATTTGTTGATACTCATTCACATGAATTGTCAAGCCCGGATAAGGTACATCACCATTACTCTCACCAGACTCATCGTTCAAAGATTAGCAGAAGCATTATGAGCAATCTGGTTGATGTGAGAATGCGGCCTTCAAATATTTCCCGCGTTGTGAATGCAATGAGCCAGGGAGAAGGCTGTGAAGAAGTGAGCCCGCAACAAGTTATTGATTTTACTCGTCAACGTAGAAATAACTGCGGCCATGAGTTTATTGCTATTATCAAATATTTTCAAGAGAAAGCCGAGACCGATCCAGAATTCTTCTTTTCAAGTCAAGTCGATAACGCGGGCACACTTAGAAGTATTTTTTGGCTGATGGAAGAGCTATTTCCTCGTATCTGAGGTTCTGTGAAGTGATTGTTTTTGACACAACATACAGAACTAATCACTTGAGCTTGCCATTTGCTCCATTCACTGGAGTAAATCATTACCGGCAGTCAATTTTGTTCGGCTGTGCATTGCTTGCTGATGAGCAGAGGGATACGTTTGTTTGGCTATTCCAAAAATGGCTCAAGTGCATGCATGGAGTTGAACCGAAGCTGATTATTACTGATCAGGATGCGCAGATTGGTGACGCCATTAAGATTATTTTCCCAACTTCTCGGCACCGTTACTGTTTCTGGCATGTGCGGAAACATATTGCCGAGCAACAAATCCCAATGACAAACAAGTATGGAGAAGATATGGTCTCCGATTTCCATGCTTGGTACACCTCCCGTGATATAAGCACTTGTGAGGAACGATGGCGTCTGATGAATGAAAAATATCATTTAGAAGAAGAAGAAGACAGTTGGTTGTTGAAGATGTACATGCTTTGTGGACATTGGGTTAATGCATATCTCAATGATGTTTTCTGTGCTGGAATGACAACCAGTCAGAGGTCCGAGAGTATTAATTCCTTCTTTGATGGTTTTGTTAATGCAAACACGAAACTAGTGGAATTTGTTCACCAATACGATAAAGCTGTTGCTGCCCGTCGTACATCTGAAACTCTTCAAGATTTTCGGGGTTTGAATTCTGTGCCCAATTGTACATCGAATCCATATGAGATACAGGTTTCGAAGTTGTATACACCGAAGATTTTTCAGTTGTTCCAAAAGGAATGGGCAGTTGTAATGACACTGTTTTCAGAAGAGGTGGAACATGACAAACCTGAATCAACATATTTGGTTGGTAATTTTTTAGAATCAAAAGACAGCTAAGAAAAGGTCAGTTATGATAAGTGTGAGGAACTTCATGTTTCTTATAGTTGCTCGTTATTTGAAACAGAGGGTATCCTATGTAAACATATTCTGTGCATTTTGTGGCGCAATCACGTTACACATATACCGGAATCATATATACTTCAGAGATGGAGGTTGGATGCTCGTTACAAAAACGTTGCAATTGAAAATGGCATGAAACCTTTTCCCAGTCAAGGCACTCCATGGACGGCTAGATTGTGGACAATTTGTTCAAAATTTAATACAATTTTTGACATGGTCGCTGATTCTGATATCCATCTTTCAAAGTTGGAGGTAGTTTTGGAAAGTTTTACCCAAGAAACCACTAGAGAATACAGAGCCATGTCAGGAAATGATCATTCATCACAGCCTAAAATTACAGTTGGTTCCAGTGGATCCGTTGTCATATTGCGAGATGGTGAAGAATTGAATATACGTGATCCAATTGGTCCTGTACCAACCAAGGGGAGGCCTAGATCTGCATCCAGGCTTAAGTCTGGTTTTGAAGATTCTATATATCAGAAGGAAGTTAAGCATCGAAGATGTGGTAACTGCCAAGAGCTGGGCCATTACAGGACTGGTTGTCCGTTACTGGTATTACATTAAACCTGTTAATCATTTTTTTATAATGATGTATTTTTAAAATTCTTACTATTTCCTTTTTAATGGCAGAAGAAGTAGGTTTGGGTTGCCTCCATCTTGAAGGAACAAAGACTTCAATTTTTCATGAAGTACGACCAGGGTCGCACAGTGTAGAGAGATTCATGTCGCAGTCTGCCACTGGCGTGTCATTATAATCAGATTTATTATCATTCTTTGATTTCTACTGTATTATTTTTATAAGTAGTTGTACTTTAAAGTTTTACTGCTACAAAATTCTCCTATATAGTTTAATTTTTTGTGTATATAATGTAGACAGAGACTTTGGTCGCAGTGTACATGGTTAATTGTGACCAAGGTCGCAGTGTTGTTATTGATAAAGAGGGCCAACAAATGCAATCTAGGATCGCAGTGCATGGACTGCGACTTAGGTCGCAGTACGTTAGTTAGGTGTTTCCTTTATATTAACACGCATAGCGACCAAGGTCGCAGTGTTGTTGTTGATTAATACTGCCGCCAGCAACTGCGACCAAGGTCGTAGTGTATTTTATTAAGACTGCGGCCAGCAACTGCGACCAAAAGTCGCAACCTTCATTTTAAAATTTTATTCGGGTGAAATAATTTAATTATTAACTACGACCTTGGTCGCAGTATATTTGTTATGCGTAAACATCAATAAAGACTATTAGTAGAATATTTAAAATGAAGGTTTGTAACAATTGTACAGCATTTCAACCAAGACATATTAGTAAAAACTGTAATTCACACAATTAATCTTAGAAAACAGAGTTATATATATTTAAAAAAAACAAAATACAAATTTTAAACTTCTAATCCTCATCATCACCATCATAATCAGATTCGTCGTCAAGAGTATGACCGCTTTCGTCTTCCGTATCGCTTTCCGTCCTTTCCACCTCTTCGCTTTCTTCCTCTTCGCTTTCTTCCTCTTCATGTATGTATTTTGGTTCATCAATGAACTCCCAGAACGGGTTGTCTGTATCAAGCTCATCCTCTGACCCGTAGCGAGGCATCGCTTCAGAACTATACATCCAATCATCATTAGATGATTGGCTTCTTTCCGGTGAAGACGGTGGAGAAGACATTTTTGAGTCTATTTCCGAACAGTGAGAGTAACGAGTTTTAGCAAAACAATTTAGTATGTTTATAATCCTGTCCTGATGACCCTTTATATATTTTTAATCCCGGAATTTCAAAAAGTTTAATCTCTCGAACCACGTGAATATCTCCCAAATTTATTTTCTACCTTTTCCCAAAATTTGTATACAATCTAGGTGACTGTTCAGTTATCCAAAACAGTTTAAAAGTTAATACACTCTTACATTAAATTACTTTGAACTCCAAAACAGTTCATTATTGCGACCATAGTCGCATTGGGAACTGATAAATGATTAAGTAACTGCGACCATGATCGCTGTCTCGATTAAAGTATCGCCGTATAAGGAAACACTGTAACTCAAACAGGTCATTACTGCGACTTTGGTCGCAATACAATTACTGAACGCATGTTTGTTTCTAACATCAATACGCAATAGTAAAATCCAAGGTGTAACAAATGTAAATTGAAAATAATCAATGGAACTTATAATAAATAAATGTATAGAAATGTTTATAAATTAAATCATAAAACAAAAAAAATATTCAATGAATTGCAATTGCAATTATTTTTACATTTATAAAATAAAAATTGTGCTATATCAATAAATTGTCAACTGTTAGTCTTCAAATACTGTCCTTCGTATCATTTCTGTTTCTTCATCCCAACTCTTCTCTCTATCTGCAAGTATCATGTATGCAAGCTCACTTCTTAGTCTCTGTACATCAGCATCCGTAACAGTATCAACAGCTGCTGGACTACCAAACGCTATGCTTTCCATGTACTTGCATACATATACATCGCAATCAACACTGAAATTTGCACAGAGTAATTATTAAATGAAATTAGTTTTTTGTAATAAAAAAATGTAGAAAATATGATAGGTAGGAGATGTCAAAAATTTATATACCTGTTTGGTTGTTGGGGGCATCTTGTGTATTTTATATTTATTTTTCTCATTAATTTATTTAAATCAATCTCAAAAATCTGTAATAATCTTTCTTTCTGCAATGTCAATAGAAAATAAATCAGTACTAATCAAATTAAATGCAATTTTCCAGTAATCGAAATATTAAATTTTAGCTCACCATTATTCTTGCATCTTTTTGATAAAGCTTTAATATACTAATTTTTTCAGCTGGGACCAAAGAGTTGTAAAAAATTCACTCTTCTGTATGGTAATCAAATACCAACAAGGTCCAGTGAAATCCGGGATCGTTGGCACTATGTTTGTGATTGATCGGGAAGAACATGAACTGCACATCTTGGTTCCAGTTTTTCAACAGCTGCTGCTTGATGAAATGATCTTCCAGATCTTTACTTTTAGATACAACACCGTGCTGCGAACAAAAAAAAAATTCAAAATGAATTTAAAGTATAAAAAGAATTAATGAAAATAAGAATTCATTAAGTCAAGACAACAGACTGCGATCATTGTCGCAGTGTTCCTTAATTATCACATTTTTATACTAATTAATACAGCGACCAAGGTCGCAGTGTTGTTATTAATAAAGAGGGCCAACAACTGCAATCTAGGGTCGCAGTATATGGACTGCGACTTAGGTCGCAGTACGTTAGGTAGGTGGTTCCTTTGTATTAACACTCATAGCGACCAAGGTCGCAGTGTTGTTGTTGATTATGACTGCCGCCAGCAACTGCGACCAAGGTTGCAGTGTTGTTGATTAAGACTGCGGCCAGCAACTGCGACCAAAGTCGCAACCTTAATTTTAAAATTTTATTCGGCTGAAATAATCTAATTATTAACTACGACTTTGGTCGCAGTATATTCGTTATGCCTAAACATCAATAAAGACTATTAGTAGAATATTTAACGTTCAAATATTTATTTCACCAAATGAATTAGGAAATTGATATTACAGTAAACCGTAAAGGAGAAGCTAGATGTTTACCCAAGCTTCGCTCCGAAAGAATATACTTTTTAATTCTCCTCTTTTCTCTAGATGCTGCATGTAGAAATGAATTATATTCGCATCTAAATCTCTACTGAACATCAGGTCCTCAATGTCATTCCTTGTAACAATGATTCCGGTGTCGATATCCTGATACGCAGTAGAACTGCAAGATATTCAAAACAAAGTTAGTAATTAAATTGTTCTTATATAAAGGTATAACAGTTTTTTGATATGATTTATAATAATATCAATTAACTTACTCAGAGAAGGACTTGTCCAAGAAATTTTTTATAAGAGCTTGTTCATGGGGCTGCAGAATTCTGTATGCTGTAGTTTCAGTCAATTCCCTCGTTTTTTGATGAGTGGGGGAAATGTCTTTGTCGCCGAAACCAGCGGCAGAAGTCTGAGCCGCACGCTGTAGAAGAGGATGTTCATTATTTTTCTTCTTCTGTTTTGGATAAACGAAGTCGGAGTCATCGCGATCTCTTTCAGCGCGCTTGCGTTCTTTGACTCCCCTTTCTATTGTTCCTTTAGAGTATTCCAAAACTGTTTCTCTTAAGGATTTCTTCTGAGGCGGAGTATGTTCTTGATTTTTTTTTTCAGAAGCTCTATCTCTTTGGAGTTCTTGAATCGTTTGAGTTAAATTCAAAGAAAAACTAGGGATATCTTCCCCAGAAATATTTACAATAGATTCAGAACCCATGATTTCATCCTCTTCCAATTTTTTCTTCTCCTCTTCAGCCTGCTTCTCCATCTGCTCTGTCATTCTTTTCTGCTTCTCCTCCTCTTCTCCCTTCCTTCTACTTTGCTCTTCTGTCATCCTCTCCTTCCACTCTTCCCCCCCATTCCTCTTTTTCTCCCGCCTCTTCTTTAATTCCTCCAACAACTTCCTCCTCTTCTCCTTTTCCTGCTCCCCCTCTTCTTTCCTCCTCTTTTCCTTCTCCTTCTTCTCCTTTTCGATTCTCCTCTTCTTCTGACCCTCCTCTTCCCTCTTCCTCTCCTCATCTCTCCTTCTCTTCTCATTCTCCTCCTCTTCCCTCTTCCTCCTCTCCTCCCCCTCCTCTTCCCTCCTCCTTTTCCTGCTCCTCTTTTTCCCTCCTCTTCTTCTCCTTCTCCTCTTCTTTCCCTCATTCTCCTTTCATTCTCCTCCTCTTCCCTTCTTCTCTTCTCCTTCTCCTCCACTTCTCTCCTCCTCTCTTCCTTTTCCTTCTCTTCTTCCAATCTTCTTCTCTCATGCTCTTCCTCTTCCCTCTTCTTCTCCTTCTCCTTCTCCGCAGCAGTGGCTACTCTCAGCAGCTCTTCTCCTTCTTCTTTCATTTTTAATTTCCTCTGCTGCCTTTTTAGTTTTTTCTTCTCTCTTTTTTTCTCTTCTTTTTATTTCTAATTCAGCCTTGAGTCTGCTCTCAGTCTCCATTTTTTCAATTTTTCTTTCAAGCTGAGAAACATATTCTCTCAAGTGCTGATTTTGAGACCTCAACTCTTTTATTTCTTCAGCTTGATCATCCCGTGGTGGTGGCAAATAACCTGTAAAAGATGGTTCTTGCTCACTCGTTTCAGCCGCTTCTGGCTCAATTTTCGCCGGGATGTCAGCTTGATTATATGTATGTCCTTCTTCTTCTTCTTCATCTTCATCTTTTTCTTCTTCTTCTTCATCTTCATCTTCTGCTTCTTCTTCTTCCTCCTCCTCTTCCCCTTCAACAGGAAGGCCAACCATATTTTTTTCATCATTAGAGACGTTGGCCATTCGACTCAAAATCTGAAAACAAACATAAAAAGGTAAGTTAAAATCAAAACAATGAAATAATTATACTGCGATCATGGTCGCAGTTAATTTATTAAATATTTATGATAATAATGCGACCATGGTCACAGTATGTTTATCCTGCACAAATTTATATGCCCAGACATGCAACTCAACACTGCGACCATGGTCGCATTTCATGTAAAAGGTATTTTCAGAGAATGCGACCATGGTCGCAAATTTTTTTTCAGACACAAAATGAACTGCGAAACGTGCAGCTCAATACTCCGACTATGGTCGCATTTTATTTGTACTGCACATAAAAAGAAGTCTAACTTACAATATTCCTATCAATCTCATTTAGATCAACTTCAAGCAGAGATCTGCTAATATTTTGGAGGTCCCATCTTACTGCGCGCGGGGTTTTGTCCTCCAAACCAGACCTTGGCTCAAAAATAGGAGCCCTCTCACATAGCCAATACTGCAAAAATGAAAAATTAAATTAGTTTACACAAATATTCACAATATTATGGTTAAATTTCATACAATGTTGGCCAAATATGAGATTCATACTTACAATAATTTGCACGGAGCATCCTTGCAGGTCGTACGTGGTGTGCCTGAAGATGTTCATTGACTCAATCAGGAATTGTCAAACAGCTTTAGCCCAGCATATTGTCCTTATCAGCTGCATATTGACAATCTGTTCCACAATATACCACGGCACCGTGCATTTACTGCCAGAGAAGAAAAGAGTGGCCGACATGTATAGGATGATTATTGTGGTAAAGTCTTGAGCTGCAAGTCTTTGTATGTCTCTTATAATTTCATTTAAAGTCACTTGCTACTCAAGCTGTTCATCCTGTGTCACATCTAATTCACCCATCCTCCTTTTCTTGACCAGAAGATCATCCAAAGTCTCTTAAATAGATACTTTTGTGATCTTCTTTATATTGGGGAAATAATGTTTTATAACCCCTCTATCTTTCATCGTACATGTCTTGTTCATAACAAAATCTGCCCCAATGATAGGTAGACCAAAAGTGAGGGCAACATCCTCCACTGTTAACTCAATTTGTTTGCCCCCAATTCTAAAGGTCCTTGTATCCCTATCATACTGGTCTAAAATCCTCAGTACCGCAACGTTTGATTTTAGAGCCTTTTCACCCCCAAATTCCTCATTGTAGAAGGCCATGAAGATTGGGCCAAATGGGGCATTCTTGATCGCCTCTACGAAATCTGCCTGAATGTACTTTTTAAATTTCTTGATGAACTCGCACATAGGTTTTAGGCTTGATCTCAGAGGACGAACCTTAATCTGCTGTTTACCTAGAGATGTAGAAAGACCAATGATTATTTAAAATTATAAGGGAGTAAAAAGCATATTATTTTTAATAAATTGCGACCAAGGTCGCAGTCATCTACAGTGCAAACATAATCTACTGCGACCCGGGTCGACATTGCGACCAAGGTCGCAGTCATCTACAGTGCAAACACAAATAACTGCGACCCTGGTCGACACTGCGACCAAGATCGTATAAGACTACATTGCGAACACTTTTACAGCGACTCTGGTCGACACTGCGACCAAGGTCGCAGTCATCTACAGTGCAAACATAAACAAATGCGATCAGGGTAGACACGGCGACGAAGGTCGCATAAGACTACAGTGCAAAAATAAACAACTACGACCAGGAATGATGAAACAAATGACATTAAATACAGTGCGACCATGGTCGCAAAACACTACATAAATATTGAAACAACTACGACCCCATGTCGTAAGTATGTAAAAAAAAAGGAAGTTTCATATACTGCGACCATCGTCGCATTCGTCTAAAAGGAAAAGTCCAAAAAAAAAAAAACATTCTGAGACGCACAGATCTGAAAATAAAATTTTAACAACTGCGACCGAGGTCGACATATAGGGTATGAAAAAAATTTCCGGTAAAAAAATATTAGCAAGGTCGCATACATATAAATCACTTTTTCGAAAATACTGCGACAAAGTAAAAATAGAACGAAATGAAAAAAACTTGAAAAAAAATGGACCTTTATCGTTGTGTTACAAATTTTTAAATTTAAAAATTTATTCGTCATCTAAAATTTCAAAATCTCTTTCTTATTTGCGAACATGGTCCAAAGATTTTTAAAAAAAATTAAAAAAGACTTAAACGGAAATAAATCTGGAAAAAATTTAAAACAATTAAAATACACAAACCCTAAAAATTTTTGAAAAATATCGTTTTTCTATTACCTTTTTCGGCGGATGATTTTTTTGACGCCATGTGTTGCAAATATATTTTTAAAAAAACGGATCAAATTTGTGAAATAAAAGAACAAGTTGGATCAGAATGATCGGGTGAAATTTTAGAGCTGAAATTTTTTTTGAAAGGCAACTTTTTTACATAAGGTAAAAAGATGTAACAGAGGGTATTTTCGGAAGATACATTGTTGAGGTGACTGAGATTAAATTGGGCGGGATTTTTCATCTTTTTGTCCGCCAAAATTTATGACAGGTATGTGGCTATGATGTTGCCACGTCCTGCCGGCTGAGAAACTCTCTCAGCCTGCCGGCTGAGGTACAGTAATCCCATATATATATATATATATATATATATATATATATATATATATATATATATATATATATATATATATGTGTGTGTGTGTGTGTGTGTGTACACACACATATATACACAGAGAGAGATAGACTTGTGTCCTTCCTAAAGGATTTGATCTCAAATCCTTCTCACTCAAATTTAACTCTCCGACATTTGAATATAAGATCCACTTCATTGAAGTTGATCTATAGTATTTCAAGTATATATAAACAAAAAATCAAGTGTTTTGAATATTGTTTGCACATTCATCAAGCAGTGCAAAATAGACGGCCGAAAGTAGTGAGTTGGTTAGATCTATGTCTTTAAATATACAAATTCTCAATCTGGCCATTTCATTATAATCTAAACATTTAAAAATCCTATAAACTAAATTTTGTTAGGTTTTAAATGTTCTACACCGTTAAACTAACCCACTCACTATTTATGCCATCTATTTTTTCCCTACTTGATGCATAGGCAAAAAGTAATCAAAACACTTGATTTGGTTTATGAATACTTGAAATAACATAGATCAACTTCAACAGAGTGAGTCTTGTATTCGAATGTCGGAGGGTTGAATTTGAATCGGAAGGATTCGGGCGCAAATCCTTTTGGAAGGACACAACTCCCCCCCCCCCCCCCCCCCCAAACACACACACACACACACACACTATATTATTATATAGTTGTGAAATGGGAAACTTAGATAAAGACCCCTATCTTGTTATTTTATTTTTTAAACCCGCAAAATTAAAAATAATAAAAAACTCTGAGATGAGTCCAACCCGTCTCGGCGAATCCGTGTAACGAAGAGACCTAATTGGTTTCCCGCTGCTTTAACCCGTTTCGTTGGATTCGTTATGATACAGGTTGAACCCGTCTCGTAACAAATTCGTTGAGCTAACGGGACGAATCGACCCGATTCGTATCGTTAGCCATCCCTAGTCACTACCTCTACCTGTTTGGTTTGGAAAAAAGATTTGAGAAACTGACAATAGGACTCACAAAATCATTTTTTTTGGGAAAAAATGGATGATGAGCTCCACACTAACAGTTTTTCATTTAAAATCCATCAATTTTGCCGTGAAAGCAAAATGCCTATTTTGCTCACGTCAGCGACACTTTCCCACACTGCAAAACAAACAGGCTAAGACTGGAAAAGCCTGGGGGCTCACAAAAATCAGAAACTTTCCAGCAACTTTATGTAATCCAAACTAACCCTAGATTTCACATGCATTTGAAATTCAAAAGAAATTTTATACAAAATTGTTAAATTTCCCTCCAATTTTGATTTGTACAGAAATATCTTAAGAAAAATATAAGTTATTATTTATTGCTATTTATATTCTCAATAAATTCAAATTTTTATTAACCTTTCTAGACGTAATTTCTTGTGAATTGTTTTCATGTTTAAAGACAAACCCGACACGCGATTTAGTGGAGATTTTGAGAAAACCCATAAGCTTACTGCAACACAAGAGCCCAGGAAAATCTGACCTGAAAACCGTACTCGTCTTTCTTGTGGAAAGTTGCGATCTCCTGACTAGAAAGTCTAGACACTAAGGGTTGTTTGGATTCAAGGAAGTGGGTGGAAGTGAGGAAGTGGGGAGTGCCATTTTTCATTTTCATTGTCCATTTAAAATTAAAAAAAATGAGAAAATTTTTTTCTTTTTCTTTTCCCCTTTTAACACAACCATTTTTTCACTGCCATGATGTTACAATTAATTTTATGCTAATGTAAATCTCATCTGTAATAAGTTGTAACTCAAAACAGTTAATTTTGTGATCATGTAAATCTCATTTGCATTCTAATTACAATCTAATTTTTTTCATAATTAATTTTTATTTTAATATTATTTTATGGTCAACTTTGGGTCTGTTTGGTTGTCGTAATTGGCCGTAATTCATAAGTCGTAATTGGTAAAGTCTTTTACAGTTGAAAATGAGTTACATGCATGTAAGTTTTACGGTGTTTGGTTGGAAATATAAAGTTGTAAGTGAGAAAGTGTATTGTATTTTACGGTGTTTGGTTGGGGCCGTTTGTTTCGCGGAAAAGTCCGTAATTCGTAAATGACTTACAACCCAATTACAACTACGGTGTTTGTTTGGACCGTAATTCGTAAAATACTTACACAACCCAATTACCACTCACTTGCAACCCAATTATCACTCACTTACAGCCCAGTTACAGTTAATTTTGTGGTCATGCAAATTTGTATTATTTTTTTATGTTAATATTAAAATTTTTTAATATTTAGCATTTTTAATATTTATTTGCAATATTAAAACTTTTTAAATCACCAAATAGTTAATTTTGTGGTCAACTTTTTCACTTACGACTTACATAGTACGACAACCAAACACCGTAAAACACAATACACTTTTCCACTTACAACTTTATATTACCAACCAAACACCATAAAGCTTACATGCATTTAACTCATTTACAACTGTAAAAGACTTTACCAATTACGACTTACGAATTACGGCCAGTTGCGACAACCAAACAGGCCTAATGTGTAAGTCGTAAGTGAAAAAATTGACCACAAAATTGACTATTTGATGATTTAAAAAGTTTCAATATTGCAAATAAATATTAAAAATGCTAAATATTTAAAAAAAATTAATATTAATATAAAAAAATAATAAAAATTTGCATGACTACAAAATTAACTATAACTGGGCTGTAAGTGAGTGGTAACTGGGTTGCAAGTGAGTTGTAGTTGAGTTGCGTAAGTATTTTACGAATTACGGGCCAAACAAACGTCGTAGTTGTAATTGGGTTGTAAGTCATTTATAAATTACGGACTTTTACGTCTTTTACGGCGAAACAAACAACCCCTATGTGGTCAACTTTTTCACTTCCACTTCCACATTACTAACCAAACGCCAGAAAAACAATATATTTTTCACTTCTACTTCCCAATTACCAATCAAACACCGAAAAAATACACACAAATTCACATTTTTCAAAAGGAAAAAAAAACCTACCTCTCACTTCCTCACTTCCGCCCACTTCCTTGAATCCAAGCATCCCGTGCAAACACATGACCTAATTCAATAAAACAATTTATTAATTTCAAAAAGTTATGATAAGCTTTGAACTTTTTTATGAAAGATTTTTGAAAATTTTGGAGGTTTTTATGGAAGTTCATGGTAGTTTTTAATAACCTTTTTAAATTGGGTAAAAGTTCATGAAATTAAACCACAAAAATACACATCACTACAAGCTCATTATGGACCAAGACTGATTCACAAAAAATGTGGAGGCTGAATTTTAGACTCTTTAATGCGCATCTCGGGCTGAGTAAAGTGTTGGATCGGGTTCTCGTCGGGCTTCTTCACGGATTGAGTAAGCGTCTGTTTGGTTATCGTAATTGGTCGTAATTCGTAAGTTATAATTAGTAAAGTATTTTATATTTGTAAATGAGTTACATGCATGTAAGCTTTATGGTGTTTGGTTGGTAATATAAAGTTGTAAGTGGAAAAGTGCATTGTGCTTTACGGTGTTTGATTGTCGTAATGTGTAAGTCGTAAGTGAAAAAGTTGATCACAAAATTAACTATTTGGTGATTTAAAAAGTTTTATTATTGCAAATAAATATTAAAAATGCTAAATATTAAAAAAATTTAATAGTAACATAAAAAATAATACAAATTTGCATGACCACAAAATTAACTGTAACTGGGCTGTAAGCGAGTGGTAATTGGGTTGCAAGTGAGGGGTAATTGAGTTGTGTAAGTCTTTTACGAATTACGGTCCAAACAAACGCCGTAGTTGTAACTGGGTTGTAAGTCAGTTACGAATTACGGACTTTTATACGAAACTTTTATACGAAACAAACGGCCCCTAAGTATGAGATCGGGTTCCTGTTGGGCAAAGCCCGGCCCAAACTCGACTTATCCAAGCCCTTTGTGGGGCCCACCATTGGTTTTTAAACTTTGAGGCCCCACCCAAACAGGCCCACCATGAGATTTTACTCGTCTTTAGTAATGCATTATTCCCATCTTATAGTAAAATAACCAAATTAAAAAAATAAAATACAATAAAAAAAGAACCCTGCAGCTCAATTTCCAATCCCATCACGTGCAGAGACTCTGATGAACACAAAGCTCGCTCGCTCGCTCGCTGCCCATGTGTTTTTTTTCCTTCCCTTCTCTTTTTATTAACATCATATTACTTTGTTAATTAAACACTCTTAAGTGTGACGAAACCAAACACCATGAGCTGCATAAAACCACACCAAAACTTAATAAAATAAAAAATAAAATGGATCTCTGCAGCTCTCCGTACCTCTTTGACTGTTGCTAGCTCCTAGCTAGCATTGTCCTCAACTCTTTGGCCCCATCAACATCACCACCAAATCTAGTGGCCTCTTCTGCCTTGGACTCTTCTCTCCTCTCTCTCTAACCCCATCAGAACAATGATTAATATTCTCTAATTGCCAGATGACAGCACCATAATCAGAGCCTTTTTGTTATTAATCACCTCCTCAATCCCATAATATCAAAAAAAATAAATTAATTAGACACAGTAATAGTAAAAAAGTACATGAACATGATGTGAACTGAACTGCTGACTCCCTCATCATCACAATCCCACGGGGAGGGCAGCCTGCAACAAAGGATTCTTTTATGGCCCCATGATGCCTCTCTCTCTGTCTCTCATGCCCCGTGAACTCTCCTTTTTCCCTTCACTTTCTCCTTTTTCTTATCTCTTCCATTGTATACTATTAACTCTTTATATAACTCAAGGGCCAGTCCTTAACTCCCTTCACTCTCTCTCTCTAGAGAATCAAGATGGGTAGTGAATCTTGCTGCAATGGTGATGAAGGGTTGGTGGTGAAGAAGAAGAGAGTGATCACGGTGATAGATCACAGCTCAAGGGCAAAGCAAGCTATGATGTGGGCTCTGACTCATGTGGCCAACAGTGGAGATCTCCTAACTCTCCTCTCTGTTGTTCAGGTCTCTCATCACCCTGCTGATGGCCACAACAAAGAAGAGGAGGCAGTTCATCTTGCTAACTCCCTTGTTTCTCTCTGCAAAGCTTGCAAGCCTGAGGTAATCAACTATATTCTGCATAAATGATGGCATATGTAGCCTGATAAAAGAAAAGAATATCCTAAAGAGTGGGACTTTCATTGGCTTTTCCTAAGTAAAACTGCTAAATTTGCAACTACTCTTTTTTTTTTCCCCCCTTTCCTTTTCTCTCACCATGATCAGATTGAAGTGGAAGCACTAGTGGTCCAAGGGCCCAAGCTGGACACAGTGCTCAGCCAAGTGAAGAAGCTGGAGGCCTCAGTTCTGGTGCTGAGCCAGAGCAGGCCCTCCCCATTATCTTGGTAAAAGCCCTTCATTAGCTCCATGAATCATTCCATACTACCAAACACAAATGTTCACTGATGAAATTTGAAGATTCTTCATCCTTTTCCTGCTGCTTGTTTGCAGTCTCTTTAGGAGCAGCAGAGAGGATTTTGTGGAGCAGTGCATAAACAGAGCTGAGTGCTTGACAATGGCTGTGAGGAAACAGAGCAAGGGAGTCAGTGGGTACCTTGTCAGCACTAGATGGCAGAAGAACTTCTGGCTGTTGGCCTAATAAGTCTCAAACTTAACAAAAAGATCTGACCTTAGCTTTGAATGTAAAATCTAATCATACAGCATCACGCCCAATTTATGATGCTTCTGTATCTCACAACGATTAGTATAATCTCAAGCTTGTAGCTCGCATGTTAACATCAATAGAATGTGAATAATTTGGCCCTCTAATATGATAATATCAGATTTTGCAGTGTTATTAAGAAACTACTTTACTTCATGTATCGTCAAGTGTGTGTACAAGAACTTGTAGTAAAAGATTGAAGGAGTACCTCCAATCTAGTTGCAGAGTTAACCCGTCTCGTGCTTTACATCGTTATTTACAAGGGGAAGCATTTCCACTCTATCTAAAGGTTTGCTTGTAGCAGCTCCTGATTCTTGAGAGAGTTTGTGCCTGATGCACCCATAGAAGGTGCAGCCACATAGGGTCACTGCACAACCGATGGCATTTAACATGGAAATTGGGTTTTTGAAAATAAGCCAGGAGATGATGATGGCAACTGCGACCTGTAATGAGAAATTTCCAGATATTAGTAACTAAAGCGTAGCTCGGAGATGGGAAGAGTTTGAGGGCATTAACCAACCTTGAGATTGCCGGCAACGTTGAAGGTTACAGCAGTGGTGGAATGGATCACATAAAAGATGGAGAAATTTAGACAGAATGCCAACACCCCTGAGCTGAAAATGACGATCAGCGATGAGCAAACAGTTTGGTGTGTGTAGAACCAGTTCATGACTCCAGCCCCTTCAAGCAGAACTGCGGGTACTGCCAGTATCATTGTCGCAAATGGTGCCATGTAGTATACCGTGTTTATACTGCAAACGGAGATCTTAGTATTACTTAACATGGCTGAAGGATAGAAACTAATAAACACAGCCTTTCATACATTCATGAAGAAATGTCTGGCTGACAATGCATCTAGTTTTCTATATACGTGCAGTATAGTTGGTGAACAAAGGTATTGTTGGTGAAGAAAGGGCGAGACATTATGCTCTACCACAAATAGTCGGAAACGATTTTATTAGACGGCCCTTGATCTTTGAAGCTTGAAAGCATGCATATGTTTTTTTATCAATCCTATCTTCCAGTACCCTACATGTGAAAATATGAGCAACCAGCCGATTATGGGCCTATGGCATATCAATTCACAATTACAGTGAAGAATGGAAACATGGCCTGTTCGAAGCAGTTTCATGGGTGTTCTTCAGCTCTCATCTCAATCTGTACAATGCAAGAATATGAAGAAGGTACTAGAAACACATTACTAGTACGCCTGAAAATCCTAAAATCACATCTAGAGATGTACTCTGAAAGAAATTTGAAAGCATGTGCAATTAATTGTGTTCCCAACACAAAAAATTTGCAAGGTCAACTAATCAAACTCCTTGGATAATTAAAATGACAAAAAATTCTTTTAGTAGCCACTGAGAGAAAAAACAGGGTGAGAATCCCTTTGTGGACTTGGAGTTGGAGTTGGACCAAGTTCTCTCAACCAAGGACACCGAGAAATTAACAGTCAAGCCACAACTTCAGGGTAATAAAACATGAGTAAGAAGACAAATAGAAATGAATGTGTGTCCCAGACTATATTAGAGCTCTTATATTCTAATTATTAGTTATTGTAGACAATTTCAATTTTCTTCTAACATCCTATGAGTTTTATAAATAAAGAAAGTCCGGAAAATCCAATCCATTGTTGACCAGGAGATAAAACTGAACTAGCCACTCTGAAAGATTTCCCGAAGAAATGTTTAAAGCATCCTGTTCCAGGAAATAATATATCTCACATGCTCCACTAACATTTATTTAAAGATTAAATATATGCTGTTTCTGGTAACACTGAGTTTGAAACAATCCATTTGTATATCTGGAGGCAATGGCATGCACTTCAATAATTAAGCATCCTTTTCATAGCAACAACTCTTTTCAACAATCTTTCGTCATGGATCTGTAATAACAGCATGGAGACTGCCATTCATGTGCATATTGGCCGGCACTAACTAAAAAAAGGATGCCATGAGAAAAAGAAATTCTTTAGGCAGATATAAAATGAGATAGCAACTTTTTAACCAGCAGGCTTCAAGCAAAAGATATAATTCTTAATGTTTCTCTATTTTTTTTATTTTAATAAAAGGACAACAAGTGTCAACCTGATTCATTTTGAAGGTAATGGAATAGAAATGGACCATCTAGGTGGGTAGAGGAAGAAACATAGAATTTAAATCCTATGCAGCTTGAACCAAGACCAAGATGGCCACCAACTAGGAATACTAAACAGAGTAAATACCATGAATTCTTAACAGCCTACACCTCAAGCAAAAATACAATTCTATCAGAGCAGGGATAAGATTAATCATTAGCTCACAAAGTTTATAATATGTCATACCACGGTTAGCCCAAAATTATGCCAACTTAAATTCTAAATTTGTTTGTGTTCGTCCAGGGAAATTGACAAGATATCCACTAAGCTTTATTTTTCAGTTTTTACTTTTTGGGGAAATATCCACTGAACTTTTTAGATCTTACTCAAGAAGGGTTGAGCAAGGGCGCAACTTTTCGGACAGTATATGTCTAAAGACTACACCCCCTCGAGGGACTTTAAAGGTCTTAAACCCCTGGAGGATTCCAGATTTTGCGGAGTTTACAGTAAAACAAAGAATTTGACGCCCTATTTTGGCCCTTAACCTCTCCACTAAAATTCGAGAGGTCAGAGATTGAGAACCTATTTTCTAGGATAACCTCTCAGTGCCCTCACCAAACAGGCCCTCCATGCACCATCAAAAAAGGCCTCCATCTGTCAGATTTTTTTAATTACATTTGTTCTTGACTTCTAATTATGACAATAAATCTAAATAATTCCTACAGGCATGTTCCATGACACAAAATTCATCTTCTTAACATGAAATAACAAGAAAAGATGAATGAGCATAAAATGAATTTCTACTGTTGTAACTTGATAGGCTAGCTAGCTACAGTTGTGATGAAATTAAATAGACCATCACTGCTAAAAGATGTTTTAAGTAGAACAAGAAGATTTGGATATGTGCTCAACCTCGAATCAACTAAGTCTTCTGTTGACCATCCAAAAAACTAGGAACCATGTCAAAGTTATAGGTCACTATTAAACTAAGTTCAAATACAACATAAAACACCATTCTTCTAACAAATAAATTCAATATAGACCATATAATATTTTAACCATCCAAAAATCTAGCAAATAGCAACTATGTCCAAATTTTAAGTCAAGAGTACATGAAAATCAAATGTAATATAAAATTCATTGTTCTAACAAAAGAAAATTTTAATATACCATCTAAAGTGCAAGAGCATGGAAATTTACCTATCAAATTTGTACCATGAAGTAGAGACTCTGCTAGGATAGTCTTTGTAGATGTAGCGAGACAACCAAATAACGCGGCACAAAATCCAAAGGTGTTGAAGCTAAGCTCTGTAATAGAAGTTAGAAGAATTCCTCCAACAATGGGGACCAAAGAAACCCATATACGCAAATCAAAGGATTTTCTCCAGACCAACCACTGCAGAAATACTATTTCACATACTTGGAAGTTAGAAGATCTAGGGAATTAACAAATCATATGACAATGAGAAAGTTCAGGCGACCAAAGGTGCTAGCAGAAAGGAAGTCTCACACCCACCTGTCGTTGCAGGAGTGAATGACTTTATTGTCTGCATGAAAGAAACAGGAATATATCGCAAGCTGACATTTCTAGTACAATGTTGATACAGAAAACAAATGACATAGGAAATATCCTTCTCCAACGGTCTTCAGGATTGACCTCAATCAGTGGCTTCACTTTGAGCAACTTGCTAACAATATATGCTCCAGCTGCTGAGCATATGAAGTGAATGCATGATACTGACAGGGGGAACTTAAAATCCAATTTCTGTATGCATGAAATTAACTTCAGAAAAAGCAAGAATTCAATTTCTTTTGACATAAACATATCATTTCTATAAGATAGAAAGAAAGAAAGAAAGAAAGAAAGTTTCTTCAGGCAATTCCAATACGAAACCAACTTGTATAAATTCATAAGTGAGAGAGAAGACACAAGGCAATGTTATAATGTCAACAAATAATGAAACTTATTTATAAAATAGAACATTTACCAACATTTTAGATGATCATTAATAACTGTAGTGAAATATAAATAAAGAAACTAATAATATGTGAAAAACTATGGTTAGTAATATCAATAAGTAGCAAGAAACGTCTTTGAAGAATCTCAATATAACAGAGTTGCTGAATTGGTGGAATCAGGAAGTCAAAAGCAGTTAAACACAAATAGGCTGTTTTATAAGATTGTCAAACATGTAATAATGATGGGCAAAGGTGCACAGATGACGAGCACTCTTAGTGAGGTCAAATTTAAAGCAATATAATAAATTATATAAAAGGTTAAAAAACAAAGAGGAAGAGAAAGATATGCATAACGTAGAGAACATTTCTTCCTACAACAAGTGAAATTTCATAAAATATGATATCATATTCATAATGCAAATTTTATAAGATCATGAAGACAACTGAAAGAAAGTGTAGGTATACTCTCATTAGAATAGCCTGGAGAAAATGGTAAAGAACGTGATTAACATGATTTTTAAAATTTCCATTCACGTGATTTTTATAAGTGGATTTCATTTAAATAAGCTCAAGACAGGTGAAAGAAAGTGTAAGTACTGTAAAATGTAATAAAGTGAGGACTGAAAGACTTCAAGTAAAAGAGAAGAAGGAAAAAAACCACAGGTTTCGTAAACTGATTAATAGTAATCACAAAGTAAAGCCTAAGGTAAAATCATATAACAAAGGGCTGGAACAACAGGTAATGCCATAAAATTAGAGTTAGTAGAGTTGACATTTTTTTTGAAGAACATGAAGAAGGGATAAGCTACAAAAACTGATAATGCCCCCACTCAAGTTGAAGTTCCGGGAATAGGAATAATTCATTGATGGCCAAGAAATCCCATGAGTGATAATTTTCTTCACTTTGGATTAATCATTCATATGATGTAAGATTGAAGAAAATGTTGCCCCTAAAATTGAAGCCGGACAAAATTAAGGGAGAAGTCCTGAACTACTATGTACGCATGAGTTGAAGGGCGAAAAAAAATCCATTAACTAGCCATGATTTAGTGTCTCAATTTGGACAATTAATGCACACGTCCAAAAAATATGAGTGAACAAAATGAGAGCGTTTACACAGATGGAAGCAATGTAAACAAGATACGATTAAAAATGAGTGTATTGTAAAAGTAGATTAAATTAAGGATAAAATGAGGGATAATCGCTTACACCTGCTGGGAAAAGTGATAAAAATTCTCGTTTGAAAGAGTTGCGAAGAACTCGGATTCAGGCAATGAATAAGATATACTGATTTAAGAAGATGAGTAAGAGAAAAGGATTAAGTTAGATAATTCATCAAATTCATCAAAAAAGGCCCTCTAATTCACCAATTCATTAATTTCCCACGATCGTCAGCAACACTTTCATCTATCACACAAAACCTAGGCAATAAATCGCCTTCGAGATAACTAAACCCTAAACTACGATCGCGCTACATTATATTTCATCGCATTGCCACCTTGGGCAGTGATTCGAGAAGAAGCAAAACCTGGAAGATCCACTTGTTGACGATGATGACGGTGACATTGAACGCCCACCACTGCAGAATCGAGAGAATCGAACGAAACGCTCCCATTTGCATCTCCAACCTCAGCTGATCCATCTCTCGATCGAACTATGGAAGCCCTAATCAGATCGAAGAGAGGAAGAGGAAAGCGGTGGTCGGGGGGAGAGAGCAGGACAGAGCTGAGAACGAAAGTGAGAGGACACGTGGCGTTGAGTGAGAGGCAGTTTGTTTTTATGATGATGGATGCTCGTGTCCCTTTCTTTTCAATTGGGCCCAAGAAGGAGGGCACGCACACCAACCTGGGCCCACATTTTGGGCCAGCCTATGAATTGGTGGGGCCCACCTCAACGGACTGAAACGGAAAGAACCGCTTTCTTTCTTCTTTATTTATTTCTTTTGTTCTTCAAACAAAATTTTTACAAATAAATCAATTATCTAAATTACAGAACGACAAAGTCCTTGCCCCAACGTTACAGAAGCTATTTCAGACAAAAACAGGAAGAAAAATACAGAAAAGAAAATATATGAGAAGATCGGTTGTAGTCCTGGACACTCGGATTGCGAGCTCTCGGGTTTGATTCGAGCTCGGCAGAAAATAGTTCTTCTTCTCGACGAGCTTCATTAATCAGATCTGACTCTCGTGTTGAAACCTTCGAAGATAGAAGATAATGGAGCTGTCTCTCAGCACTCTCCGATGGGGATGGGGCCTGCACAGAAAATGTCCCAGCAGAATTTAGTGTTCAACATTACAGAACATCAATTTTCTCAGGTTCTGCTAAGATTGCTGATGGATGATGGCATACAGGATGATGAACCTGTCAAAACTATTTTTAATATGCAACATGATATTCGATTTTTAATGCACTAATAATCTTTGTTTTTCCTACGTAAGTTTAGGTTCTGGAATTGTCAGACTTGTTAGTTAAAACAGTGAAAATATAATAAAATGAGGAAAAAATTGCAAAGATCAGATTGTACCTCCCTCATCCAGAATTTGTGATTTTCCTCATTAGATGTGAGATACAAATAGTACGTTGGATCTTGTCATTTAAAATGCAAAGCAGAAATCTGTTATCAGTAAACATGAGCCTCAGCCTGCATCCGAATCCAAATTTATTTTATAGTTAACATTGTAGAATATTAACAAAAAATAGTAATGATTTTTAAGTGTTAATATGCTAAAGATGTAAATCTAAACAATATGTTATTTTCGACTGTCCATTTGTGCTAATTTGATGGATAGGCAAAAGGTATTCAAAATACATGATTTTTATGTTTAATTACTTGAAATAATGTAGATCAACTTCAACGGAATAGATCTTGCATTCAGATGTCCAGGGTTATGTTTTGAGAGAGAGGCTTGTGTCATTCCGAAAGGATTCGAGGCCAAATCTTTCCCACTCAAATACAATCCTATGACATCTGAATGTAAGATCCACTCCGTTGAAGTTGATCTAAATATTTTAAGTAACTAAAAATCAAAAATCATATATTTTGAAAACTTTTTGCCCATACACACAGTAGGCATAAAATGAACGATCAAAATAGTGAGTTAGTTTAACGGTGTAGAATATTTGAAATCTAACAAAAAAAATTAGTAAGAGTTTTTAAGTGTTTAGATCATGATGAAATGGTCTAATCGAGAATTTGTATGTCTAAAATTATAGATATAAGCAATATGCTATTTTCAGCCGTTCATTTTGCGCTTATTTGATGAATGGGCAAAAATATTTAAAATACATGATTTTTAGTTACTTAAAATAATGTAGATCAACTTCAACCTAATGGATCTTGCATTCAGATGTCGTCGGGTTATTTTTGAGCGGGACCATCGAATCCTTCCGGAATGACACAAGTCTCTCTATATAAAGAGAGAGATAGACTTGTGTCATTTCAAAAGTATTCGAGGCTGAATCTTTCCCACTCAAATAGAATCCTACGATATCTGAATGCAAGATCTACTCTGTTGAAGTTGATCTAAATTATTTCAAGTAACTAAAAATAAAAATTATGTATTTTGAATATTTTTTGCCCATCCATCAAGTAGACACAAAATGAACGACCGAAACAATGAGTTGGTTTGTTTAATGGTGTAGAATATTTGAACTCTAACAAAAAATGGCAAGTGTTTAGATCATGATGAAATAGCCTGATCGAGAATTTGTATGTCTAAAGACATAAATCTAAGCAATATACTATTTTCCGTCATCAATTTTGTACCTACTAGATGGATGGGCAAAAAGAATTCAAAAATATGATTGTTGGTTTTTTTAGTTACTTGAAATAATACATATCAACTTCAATGGAATGGATCTTGCATTCGGATGCGTAGGGTTGTATTTAATTGGGAAGGATTCGGCCTCGAATCCTTTCGGAATGACAAAAATCTCCCTATATATATAAAGAGAGAGAGAGAGATAGATTGGCTACTTCTGGAAGAATTTAGCGTGAATCATTTCCACTCAAATAAAATAATACGACATTCAAATACATATCCACTCTGTTGAAGTTGATCTATATTATTCAAATTAACTAAAAACTAAAAGTCAAGTGTTTGTAATTCTTTTGTCCATGCATCAAGTATGCACAAAATGGACGGCCGAAAGTAGCATATATTTAGATATACGACTTTAAACATACAAATTCTCGATCTTACCATTTGATCATGATCTAAACATTTAAAAAAGATTTCAAATATTCTATACCGTTAAACTAACCAACTCATTATTTCAGCCGTTCATTTTGCGCCTACTTAATGAATAAGAAAAATATTCAAAAACTCTTCTATTTTTTCTCTTCTATTTTTTTCTTTAAGCACTCTCAGCAATGTAGATCAACTTTAATGGAGTAGATCTTCAATTTGAACGACCTAACATTGAATTTGAATGATAATGATTCATCTATGTATCCTTCCCAGAGGACCCAAGTCTCTCTCTGTGTGTGTACGTATATGTACGTATATTTTCCATGTGGATGAGATCTGGTCAACTATCCTTTTACTAGTTTTTTTTCCTAAATTATTGATTCAGCGTATGGATTGACCATTGATATATTTTCGTGACATCATGTATAGTTGTAGAACGTCCAATATAATGAAAATAAATCTACCAATCTTGGCATGAAATCAAGACTGAACATCAAACCTAAAACGAAGACAGAAATGAGAATTGCACACAATTGCCTTATTCTGGGTTTCTAATTCCAACATAGAGTTTTTGACCTGAGGTTATGTTGACAACTATGCAAGAAATTGAAACAATCTTTTATAATCCCTTCTATGTAAAGAGACCAATTTTGATAAGAGAAGGATACATGATGATAATGATGTTGATGATGCTTTGCACAGATGAATGCAAGCAATTTTAAAAACTGTGAAAACCATTATCAAATGGATAAGGCTCTTATCTCCAGATTATTTCATGTTAATGCTATTATTTATTCACTAATATATTGTAATGTAGGGGTAATGGTGAGAACAGAAGAAAACAAAGACACATTGATACAAAAAAAAAAAAAAAAAAATCAGCTTAAATTGAATTTGAAATCTGTTATATGGCAAAAGATGTTTTCAAATTGGATATGGATAAGATTAGAGATAGCAAAGAAATATTCAGGAACTAGAGATTCAGCTTATGGTTAAAAATCAACCTTCATATTTTAATCTATTTTTTGTGTTAAAAAAGGAAAAAATCTCTTAGACAATGTGAATTAAATTTAAACGGATATATAAATTGAAAGTCACCTAGAGGGGAGAGGGGGTGAATGGGTGATAATGCTAATCTAATGCGGAATGCAACAATTTAAGTAAACAAACAAAAACGGTCACTCAAGACAAGAAGTGAAAACGGATTCCAATCAAGGGCTCTAAAACTTCTCCTCTTAATTCTTTTAGATAAGAGTTGAGGTGCACAATTGTCTTCTTACTTATATGATGAAAAACCGATAGTCGAACAATCAATAGCAATGTAATAACACAAAAAAAATGATAGTAAGAATGAAAAATAGCAAGTATGAGCACAAGTAGAACAATAAAAATAGTAGCAAAAATAAGAGACAAAACAATCACAAGCACAAGTCGTTTGTTTCGAGGTTCGAGCAACTTGCTCTACGTCCCCGCCTTCACTGCGTGAAGGATTTCACTATCCACTAAGGATCACCACAAAGTACCACAACACAAGGTCTACACAAAACCTGAACTACACGGCTCTAACCTTCAATCCTCTATACCAGAGGTAGCACTAAGCCAATGAAGTTTACAAGCTCTTGGCAACCACAAATATCACAAACTTTTCCTTTACAACTTCTTAGAGTTTTGAGTGGGGAAATGAAACTCAAGAAGTTTGTAAGAGAAATTTCAGTTGAAAAAATTAAACTTGAGAGCTTAAAACTTGTAGAGTGAATTGAAATCGAGAGCTCTTGAAACTTAAAAATTGAAAGTAAAAACAAGATTTTTCTTTAAAAATTTTGATTTCAAAAACTTGTATTTTCTTCTCCTATAATGACCCATATATATGGGCAGTAGGTAAGAAACATTAGAAGCTAAACCAGTCAATAAAACACTGATAAAGTTCTAATAAAGTGAAAATATACGGTTTGGGGATAAGACAAAACAATTTGAATAGAGAAAATCTCGTTTAATTTGAAATTTGACCTAAAAATGGCTCACTAAGATTGTCGACAGTCCTATTGTGTTGTCGACAATACTGTGTGCAACGGCCATATTCTTGACCGTTGAGAAGCTCTCCTGTCGACAACCTATTAGGCCTGCCAACAACAGACTGATACTTTCAAGAGAACTGTCGATAGCAACTCCAACAAACTGAAAAACCTCACTCTTTGTAAATCACTATCAACAACCACTGTTAAGGGTCTGTCGACACCTCTACTGAGCTGTCGAAAGTCAGAGACAAAAACATAGCATTTTATTGAAATGTTTTTGAAACAATTTTTGTATAAATAACTTGTGCGAGTGTGTGTGATTCTTGAGCATCAATTCAACACCAAAACTTGAACAATCTAAGATATTACATAGGGTTACTGATGGAAAACCGGGCGGGATTCTCTCCCTAGGGTTTCTCACCCAAAGCACACAGACTACAAAACTTAAAAGCAATTTTAATTCATTCCAAAAACTATCAATAATAATACCAGTTTTGCCCTTAAATAGGCCTACATCAACGAAAGATCCCATCACAACCGATATGGGACTAAAAGAAAACTACCAATAAATAAATAAAATTACTATAAAAGGGAAAATAACTAAAACAAGCAGCCTAATGTCGCTTGAATTTCTCAGCCCTAATCAAACCAAACTGAAAGTGTGCGACGACGCCTCCTGGTGTAGAATCGCAATCCTGGAGAGATGTCCCCATCATTCCCTGAGGGTTGGGGAAAACTCGACTCTATCGAATGTGAACCTCCTCGGCTCTCATAATGCTCCAGACGATCAGGGTCCAACCATTGGAGTTCCTC
The DNA here is from genome assembly GCA_038442645.1 of Agave tequilana. NCBI lineage: Eukaryota > Viridiplantae > Streptophyta > Magnoliopsida > Asparagales > Asparagaceae > Agave > Agave tequilana. Next base: position 121,504 of record JAVJIF010033233.1, on the reverse strand, counting down.
TCGATTAATCCAAGTGTTATCAGAATCAGGTAGTTCTTTCCAACGAACCAAAAATCTGTGGTAACCACCATATCTAGTAGAGACAATCTGAGCATCATAATTTCATCAATTTGTTCTGCCATATGAATGGGATGTATTCGGAGAGAGGAGGTAATAAAGGTCTCTCAGGGATTGGCTCAGGGGAAGGCTCATCCAATAAAGGATTATCAGGAAAAAATTTGACCCTTTATAAGCAACTAAATCTTCAACATTAAAAGAGGGACTAATGCCAAAATCTGATAGGAGATCAACTACATATGCATTTGAATTAATTTTCTTCAAAATTTTGAATGGTCTTGCACACGTGCATGCAATTTCTTCACGGTACTAGGAGGATATCATTCTAGTCGAATCCGAACCATCACGTAGTGTCCTACATTAAACTTATATGCTTTCCTGTGCAAATCTGCATAAGCTTTATAGTTTGCATTATTTTTCTGAATTTGATTGCTGATCTCCTTATGCAAGTCATGAATATGCGATGCAAATGATGCAGCTGACTCTGACGTCCTAGTATGATGTGGTGTCATGAGAATTAAGTTTATAGGTTGCCTAGGTTGATAACTATGCAACCTCAAATGGACTCATTCATATGGTTCTATTGATAGAACTGTTGTATGCAAAATCAGCAGTAGGTAACACAAGATCCATGTTCTAAGATTTTCACCCACTAAACATCGTAGCAAATTACCAAGACTTCTATTGACTATTTCAGATTGCCCATCAATTTGTGGGTGAAAGGCAGTAAAAAACTGAAGTTTAGTTCCCATTTTATGCCACAGGGTTTTTCAAAAGTAACTTGTGAATTTAACATCCCTATCTGAGACAATTGCTTTAGGTAGCCCATGTAGCCTAACAACTTCATCAAAGTAGATCGTAACAATCTGAGATGCATCCGATGTTTTGAAACATGGCAAAAAGTGAGCCATCTTAGAAAAGCGGTCTACAACAACAAATATGGAATCATGTTTTCTTGCGATTTTTGGTAAACCCAGTACGAAATCTATACTGACATCTTACCAAGAACAGTTTGGAACTGGTAAGGGAGTATAGAAACCAGTGTTTTATTTTCATTGCTTGGCGAGTTGACATGTACGATTGACTAACAAGCCTAACAACATCTCTTTTTAAGCTCGGCCAATAAAAATATTCTACAGCGTCACTTGTTTTATTTCACCCGAAGTGTCTAGCAAGGCCCCCAGCGTGTAATTCCCATACCAGAAATTCTCTCAATGAGGTGCGAGGGATACACAACAGACGAAAGCGAAACAAATATCCGTCTTGCAGAAGAAAACCATCAATCTCATGAGTCAAACTATCTCTTAAGACAGTGTATATATTTACAAAATCAGGACATGACTCATAAGTGTCTTTGATCTTCTCGAAACCAACCACTTCCGTCCACATAACAGAAAGTAAAGCGAGATGGCGTCTAAGAGCATCAGCGACCCTATTCTCTACCCTGGCCTTATGCTTGAGGACATAGGTGTAGTCTTGAAGGAATTTTACCCACCTACCATGCCTCGAATTAAACTTCTTTGGGAGTAGAGATATTTAAGGGCTTCATGATCTGAGTAAATGACGAATTTTTGTGGTAACAAGTAATGACGCCAGTAACGCAGAGCTTACACTACCGCATAGAACTCCTTATCGTAGGTGGAGTATCATTGCCTAGTATCATTTAACTTTTCGCTAAAATAGGCAACGAGATGTTTTTCCTGACTCAAACATCACCTATCCCAACGCCTGAGGCATCACAAGTAATTTCAAAAACTTTCGTGAAATCTGGAAGCCTCATAACTGGGGCTTTCGTCATTCTCTTTTTGATTTCCCGAAACGCTTTGGTAGCAGCTTTAGTCCATCCGAATTCCTCCTTTTTTAAACAATCGGTAATCAGGGCCATGATGATACTAAAGTTTCGAATAAAACGTCTGTAGAAAATGGCTAACCCATGAAAACTACTTACTTCTCGAATATTGCGTGGTTCTAGCCATTCCACGATAGCTTTAATTTTATTGGGATCTGTAGAGACGCCTTGTGAAGAAACAACCACTCCTAAGAAAATGACTTGATCGGTAAGAAAGGTACATTCTTAGGGTTGGCATATAAACTCTCCTTTCTCAAAACTACACAGACCTGCGTGATGATTGCTAAAATAAAGAACAATCAAGAGTTCGAAAGTTTACCGTGTAGCTTGTGGCTAACGGGTCGTGTCCACGAGGAGGGATGCGATGGAAGCTTTTCGATGCGTCGTTTTAAAAAACAAGGAATTTGTGTTCGTTTTTTTTAGGAAAAAGAGAATGGAAGGAAAAGAGATGAAAAGAGAAATTTCGGCTTTTAGAAAAGGATTTGGAGAAGATGATTTTAAAAAAACTTAAGAGTTGTGTTGTTGTTTTATAATAAGAAATCAAATCTGGGCTTACTATCTTACTACTCAATTGTTCATCTTCTTTTAAAATATTAAGTCCCTCAAGTTATCATTTGCAAAACTTAAAGTTGATTTTTTTAGAAAGCTTTAAGTAAAGCACATAAGATGCAGAAGAGTTGAGTCCTTTTTCTTCAAGGAAGAGTTGGAATCGGATATTAAAACATAAAGCGCGAAGAGGCAAGAATGAATTAAAAACGATTCACAAGAAGTTTAAGAAAGAATGGTGAATTCAACTATCCATACCCATCCTCATGTGCCTTCAAGAACACTTTCAAAAAGAAAGGCTTTTAAGGGAGGCATGCATATGAGTCATCGGGACTTTTTCTTTTAAAAAAAAGAAGAGAAGAAACAAGAGAGAGTTCGATAGCTAGCCCAGAAACCTTTTAGTTATCCATGGAAAACAACAAAGCAAATATAATAATGCATAACATACCGAAACACGAGTGGAAGGAAAGGTGACTTGATTCTTGTATTGCTGTCACTTCAATCTTCAAGGACAAGCTCTCAGTCCTCTCTCTCACAAATTTTTAGACTGAACTACAAAGTAAACAACAGAATTACAACTTGTGTTCTAGCTAACAAAAAGCCTAGATCCTAAGAAATAAAAGCAAAACTTAATCCTAGTCTTCGCTGCTTTTTTCCTTGCTGAAACCCCTTTTTATAGCCAAAAACCTGAAAGACAGAATCCCGGGAAGGTTGGGGGAGCAAACGCTCCCCAACAAAGTGGTTAGGTCGCGAAAACGCGGCTTGGGCCGCGTTTCCGTGGCCCAGGTGTGGCCAGGTGGCCACACCAAAAGGTGACAGCTCCCTGGTTTGAAGTATGGCTCGCATCTCCTGCTGGTTTTCTGGTTTATGCTCCCAATTGTTGACGAAACAGCCTTGATTCTTTGGCTTCAACCACTTGATTCATGGAGGATTTTTCTCAACATCTTGATTTTCCAAGATTTAGCCTAAATTTTTTCACTTCGAATTTATTCTGATTTAATTCAGAATTTGGGTGGGCTTTTGGGCTTGTTTCTCCTTTCTTCCTTTAAGCACTTGGGCCTACATTTAGCAAAGAAAAAAAACAACTTATTAAAAGAATTTATTAGCTAACAAGTGTGGTAAAGTGACTATATAAATGCAATGTATGTGACAAATCACACCCCCACACTTATCTTTTGCTCGCCCTTGAGCAAAACATCAGTCTAACTTGAATCAATTATTAGACCACTTTCGCAGGTCACTCGATTGCACTGAGCATGTGCAACAAGCCGTTAAACCTCTAGGTCACCCCTAGAGGACGAGTTTTGTCTCGTGAGGGTTTTCAGCGGATTACACCCACAAAATCCAAAAAAAGAAAGAGAAAAAGGTTAGTATTTTCGAAAAGCACATTTTTTTTTTGGGAGGAGAAAATATTTGAAGTATATTTGTGAGAGTTTAAGTAATCTATAAGTTATAGGAATATCAAATTTATCATTCCTAAACTTAGTCTCTATTCAAAACATGTCATCAATTAAGTAAGGAGTCAAATTGTACTTCTCATCTAGTCTATTTATTTACTCTGAGTCGTATGCACTATCGTGACTGTGAAGTTTACTAAGGGTTCTTCAACATTAACTCCTATGCCTTATATTTATTTATTTTTGGTGAAATTTATTCCTCCATTTCATTAGGCTTTCTAATCTGCCCATGTAACGAGCATTCAGTCGATGACACCCAAACCGGACAGTTTTAGGGCACCAGGTGAGAAACACCCCTAAGGACTTAAACACTCGAGCAGATAAGGCCACGAAACCAAGGTTTTATTTATATGATATATCCCTTTTTGGCGTGAATACTTATGCTTCATGAGGCATAAATACCCAGCTTAATTAGAGGATACACAATTTTTTTCCTTCAAACTCATCTACTTATCTTTTGCATAAATACTAAGGCTTGCTTAGGCCAAAGCACCTAGCTAATCAATAATTAGACTTGTTTTTTTTTTCATTTTTTTATAAGGCATAAGAGTCTCTGTTTTTAAACCCTAAGTGTGTAAGTGTATTTTGTGTGCATATGTCATCAAGGTAAATATCAAGACTAAATTACTTTCACAAATTTTCTTCCTGACCCTAAAAATCAAACAAGTCATCTTATTTTGACCAAGTGTAAGAAATCCTAATTATGATTCTCCTATTCCTTAAAATTGACTTAAATTCTTACAAAAAATATATCAAAATACTGTCTACCCTTTTCAAAAAAAAATTTTCTTTTTTTTTTATTTTTAAATTTTTTTAAATTTTTTTTATATCAGTCATGTTAGAACCCTCCCCCACACTTATCTCATGCATTGTCCCCAATGTATGAAAGAAATGTATAAGTGCATGAAATAAAATGAGAAGGAGGAAAGTTACCGATACACTGGGTCAAAAAGACCCATTACCGTTTCATCTACCGGCACCGATTCCAAGAAAGGTTTAAGGCGTTGACCATTTACCTTAAGTCATTTCCATTCTTGGGGTCACTGATCTCAATTGCACCGTGTGGAAACACAGTTTTTACAATGAATGACCCAGTCCATCTCGATTTCAATTTTCCTGGAAAAAGATGAAGCCTAGAATTATAGAGTAAGACTTTTTGTCCGGGGACAAAGGTTTTTCTTACGATGTTCTTGTCATGGAAAATCTTGACTCTCTCTTTAGTGATCCTAGCATTTTCATAGGCTTCATTTCTCAACTCCTCCAATTCGGAAATTTGTAATTTCCGAAGGTCACCGGCCTTAGTCAAGTCGAAATTCAATTGCTTGATTGCCCATAAGGCTCGGTGCTCTAACTCAACGGGCAAGTGACAAGGTTTGCCATAGACTAACCTATAGGGAGACATTCCTAGAATTGTCTTGAAGGCGGTCCTGTAGGCCCATAGAGCATCTACAAGTTTGATGGACCAATCCTTCCGGTTTTGGTTCACAGATTTCTCCAATATAAGCTTGACTTGTCTATTGGAAACCTCAACTTGCCCACTGGTTTGAGAATGATAAGGTGTGGACAACTTGTTAGTTATGGCATACTTTCGCATAAGGGCTTCAAAAGATCTATTGCAAAAGTGAGTGCCATTATCACTGATGATAGCACGAGGGGTTCCGAAGTGGGAAAAAATGTTCTCTTTCAAAAACTTTATGACAACTTCGTTATCATTAGTTTTACACGGAATGGCTTCTACCCACTTGGACACGTAATCCACAGCAACCAATATGTATTGGTTTCCAAATGAGTTAGGAAATGGACCCATAAAGTCGATGCCCCAAACATCAAAGAGTTCTATTTCTAGAATTGGGTTGAGGGGCATCGTATTTCGGTGTGAAATCCTTCCTACCATTTGGCATCTAGGGCACGTCTTGCAGAATTCATAAGCGTCCTTGAACAGAGTGGGCCAATAAAACCCACTTTGTAGTACCTTTTCAGCAGTCTTGCGGGGACCAAAGTGTCCACCGCATGCAAGTTCGTGACAAAAGAACAGAACACTCCTAACCTCCTCATCGGGAATGCATCTCCTAATAATTTGGTCGGAATAGTACTTGAAAAGATACGGTTCCTCCCAAAAGAAATACCGGACTTGGGATAAGAACCGGTAAACATCATTTTTGGACCAATGAGACGGAGTTTGATTTGTGACTAAGTAGTTCACTATATCAGCAAACCAAGGTTCCCTAGAGATAGCTAAGAGATGTTCATCAGGAAAATCCTCATTGATGGGTAATTCGTTGCATGGAGAATTGGGAATTCGTGAGAAGTGGTCAGCAACGACATTTTCTACGCCTTTCTTATCTCGAATTTCGAGATCGAATTCTTGAAGAAGGAGGATCCAACGAATAAGTCGGGCCTTGGCATCCTTCTTCATCATGAAGTACCTAAGCGCAGAATGATCGGTGAAAACGGTGGTTTTGGACCCTAGTAGGTAGGGATGAAACTTCTCTAAGGCAAACACTACTGCCAAGAATTCCTTCTCGGTCGTAGTGTAGTTCATTTGAGCATCGTTTAGAGTCCTACTAGCATAGTAGATCACATGCTGCTTGCTATCTATGCGTTGTCCTAGGACAGCGCCTATGGCAAAATCAGAAGCGTCGCACATGATCTCAAACGGCTTAGACCAATCCGGTGCAGATATGATTGGTGCAGAAATAAGCTCACTCTTAAGCTTCTCCTAAGAATTTATGCATTCAGCATCGAAAGTGAAGGACACATCCTTAGCTAACAGATTAGTCAAGGGTCTAGCAATTTTGCTAAAATCCTTGATAAATCGTCGGTAAAAACCAGCGTGTCATAAGAAGGATCTAATGTCCTTAACGCATTTGGGCATGAGAAGCTTAGCAATAACCTTGATTTTTGCTCTATCCACTTCAATTCCTTTCTTGGAGATTTCATGACCCAAGACAATTCCATGTTTCACCATGAAGTGGCATTTCTCCCAATTCAGTGTCAGGTTTTTCTCAGCACAACGTTGGAGGACGAGTTCAAGATGGTGGAGACATTGAGTGAATGAATCTCCGTAGATGGAGAAATCATCCATGAAGATTTCTAAGAAGCGTTCTATCATATCTGAGAAAAGACTCAACATGCAACGTTGAAACGTTGCTGGGGAATTGCATAAGCCGAAGGGCATTCAACGATAAGCAAATGTCCCAAATGGACATGTGAACATAGTCTTTTCTTGGTCCTCAGGAGCGATAGGGATCTGGTTATAGCCCGAGTAAGCGTCCAAGAAACAGTAATACTCGTGACCCGCCAAACGTTCAAGCATTTGATCAATGAAGGGAAGTGGAAAATGGTCCTTACGAGTTGCAGCATTCTGTTTCCTATAGTCGATGCAAACTCGGATCTTCATGGGAAGTCGAGTTTGAACCAACTCTTTGTTCTCGTTTTCCACTACGGTGAAACCAGATTTCTTTGGGACCGCGTGGACAGGACTGACCCATTGGCTATCCGAAATGGGATAAATTATCCCATTGTCTAAGAGTTTTATGATTTCAGCATGAACAACCTCTTGCATTATAGGGTTTAACCTACGCTGCGGGTCTCTCTTGGGTGTGGCGTCTTCATTGAGATGGATTCGGTGTTGAACGATGGTTGGATTTAATCCCTTGATATCATTCATAGTCCACCCGATGGCTTCCTTATGTTTTCTTAGAATTGCTTTCAAATCTTTTTCTTCCTCGTCATTTAAATGGGAGGCAATGATGACGGGAAAGGTCTCTTGTTCGCCTAGATAGGCGTACTTGAGATGCGTAGGAAGGGCTTTCAATTCTAAGGAAGAGGAAGGCTCACTAGAAGGACTAGTCAAATCTGTTGGCTCCATTGTTGGTGAAATCGGGTTTGAAGCCCAATTCACGACAGAATCTACCATCTGATCAAGATTAAAGTCATCAGACTCTAACTCGAAGTTAATTTCCATTTCTGATTCCAATTCTTTCCCGTGTTCGCTTGTCAAGTTCTCAATTTGGTTGACTTCAAATGTTTGGTCCTCAATGTCACGGGGTTGTTTTCCTAGAAGAAAGACATTGACTTCTCTAGTCATGTCTCCAAAGGTTAACCTCATAAACCCATTCCTGCAATTGATGATGGCATTAGCAGTGGCAAGGAATGGTCGACCTAGGATGACAGGAGTTTGAGCCCCACGATTGGAGTTGAAAACAGGTTGTGTCTCCAGAACTATGAAATCGACAGGGTATATGAACTCTCCTACCCGGATCAGGACATCATTAATTTTTCCTTTTGGAACTTTAACAGAACGGTCAGCCAGTTAGATGGTGACTCGAGTTGGACTAAGGTCACCAAACCCGAGTTGTTGATAAACAGAGAATGGAAGCAAGTTGATACTTGCCCCAAGTCAAGAAGTGCACGACTAATCTCGGCTTGTCCTATTGTGCAGGCAATGGTGGGACTACCTGGATCTTTGTACTTGACAGGGATAGGACCCGATAATAGCTCACTAATATTAGTGGCTAAGAATGCCTTCTTTGGAACATTAGTCTTTCTCTTCTTGGTGCACATGTCCTTAAGAAACTTAGCATAGGAAGGAACTTGTTGGATGGCATCAAGAAGTGGCACGTTTATCTTCACTTGGTTAAACATCTCGATTATCTTATCCATGTGAGGATTTTGCTTGTTATTTTTCAGCCTATTAGGAAATGGTACTAATGGCTGGTGCACCTGGCTGGCTGACTTGTCTTTTTCAGATTCGTCAGGATTGGAAGAAATTGGAGTAGATGAAGTGGAAGCTTGATTATGGTTGTGCTGAATTGGATTGGGTGGTGTTGACACTTGGTTATCAACTCTCTTTCCTGACCTCAATGTATGCACAACATTACATTGATTGAATGAAGGATCCTCGCCAATGAGCTTGCTGGGAATTCCTCGGATTGGTGACTGGCTGACTAGGCAGGGTACCCTTTTGTCTCTCATTTTGTGGGTTGACTAGTTGACTCATTTGAACTTCTAGCCTCTGAATGGTTTGCATGAGAGAGTCTTGGTTTTTCATATATCTCTCCATGTTTCTCTCAAAGTCAGTCATTCTTCTTTCCAATTGAGGATTCTGGAAGGAGGATTGTGGAGCTTGGTTAGGAAAGTTCTGTTGATAATTTGGAAAGCTTGGTGGATGGTTGGGAGAATTATTATGGAAATTGGAGAAGTTGGGTTGATGATTGGAAGAATTGTTACCATGATGGAAGTGGTTAGCATGATTGGATCGTGAATGGTCATTGTTGTTCTGGCTCCATGAGAAATTAGGGTGATTTCTCCAGCCGGGATTGTACGTTGGTGTGTAAGGATTGTTGTTCGGCCTTGAAAAAGCCGCATTCATCGGTTCGTGATAGGATTGCTGAGCCTGAAATACTGGGCATTCCTCGAATACATGGTTCATGGCTTGACAGTAAGTGCAGCCCGGGGGGGTGAAATTGGTTCGGGCTGACTTGATTGACTGGACTTGTGAAAATGTCACCTAGAGGGGGGGTGAATAGGTGACGATGCTAATCTAGTGAACTTAATGCGGAATTTAAAAACTATTGCAATTACAACAATGATGCACACACAAGCAAGTATAAGATATAGCAATTTGCACAATACACAAAGTAAAGAGAGAGATAGAGAGAGTCAATGGATCAAACGCAAACACAGAGATATGTTATCGAGGTTCGAGCACCCAGCTCTACATCCCCGCCTTCGACACACGAAGGATTTCTAATCCACTAGCTAGTTCACAAAGAACTCTCACAAGGAGTACCCAACTCCTCTCTTTACAATCACAACTTCCTCCTTGAGGCACAACTCCAAGCCAACAATCTCCTCACAACTTGAGGGATTTCCAAACTCAAAACCAATACAAGGATCACCTCACAACCTAGAGGGATACACCCAATAGCCAAACTTCCTCAACACAATGACGGAAAGGCACAAAGCCAAGCTAAGGATAGGGTTTACAACTTAGTGGTTTCAAACAACAACCACAAAACAATCTCTTTTTCCCACACAAAATTCTATAGAAAAGATAGTAGATTTTAGCTCAAGTGTGGAGAAAACCAAGGGATTTGAAACCAGCAACTCAAAGAAAATCTTTGGGAAATAAATGAAACTAAGATAGAGAAGTTCAATTCAAAAGCTTTTCCCAAAACCCTTTTCTTTGATTTTTCAAACCCTAATGAAAATACCAAAAAGATTGTTCAATTTGAATCCAAAAACCTATTTTTATTGCAGCAAAACACCTGAGAGAATGAAAATTTTAGCCCAAAAATTCTTAGAGAAAAACTTTTGCCAAAAGGGTATTTATAGGCTAATCAGAAAAATAGCCGTTGGCAGCAGAACTGCCAGAAATACCCTGCCGGTCGACCGCCCGGTCGATCGCCCAACGGTCAATTTTTGACCGTTGTCAGCTACCGGTCGACTGCTCGGTCGACCGAAACAAACAGAGAGCAGACTGCTCTCAGTCCGGTCGACCGGTCCGGTCGACCGTCCCAGAGTCTCCAAACGTGCACAGATCTGTGCACGTCGGTCGACCGGCCCGGTCGACCGACCTCAGCCCTAGTCGACTAGTCAGGTTACTAGTCGACTTGGTTGAAGCCTGGAACAGAAAATTCAATTAGAAATATGTTTAAAAATTCTTTTATCTTTTCTAAAAATCACCAAAAATAGTTTTATCATTTTGCATTGATATATAAACATGTGGTAAAAAGTTTAGCTCAAATATCAATCAATATGAACTATTTTTGTGTCTAATCATTTTTACCAAAAACAAAAACTGTATTTTCTAAAACTTGAATTTTAAATAGAAAATACGTTTTGTCCAAAACACTTCCAGATACAAAAACATGATAATTAAACACTTTGAAGCATGATGCATATGGATAGAAATCCAATATACATGAAACAAATATATATCATAGTTTTTGTCATTAATTCCAAAATATGTTTTGTCAAAAATGCAAAACATATAACACATGAATAAAGGAGTCAAAACTAAGTTTGTCTAGGAAATTAAAGCATGCATGTATATAGAACAAATCATATATACATTAAACCATGTAAACTTGTTTTGATCTATCTATTCATGAAAACCAAGATCGGTTAAACCTAAAACCGAAAAACCGAAAACCAATATTCAAAACATGAAACATGTGTGTTGTGAACTTGAGCATTATCATGCTAATCTAATCTTTACAATTAGGCTCTAAACACAAACTAAACTAGGAATACCTAAGTCTTCTTGTAGAGCGCCATCTCCAAGTTGACTCGGTCAAAACCGTGATTCACCAAGCTAGACTCCAATGAGTGCTAGATGTCATCTTTGATGCTTAGGCTCTTGAATCACCTTGTGAAAGATGTGTGGAAGCTTTCACCAACTAATATCTTGTTAAATATCTGAAACTTAAACATTGCAAGATTATTAGTACACATAACTACATGAGTTAATCATCATCAAAACTAGAGTGGAAGGCCTTTTGGGCCAACAATCTCCCCCTTTTTGATGATGACAAAACTCATGGAGTTATATATGCATGGATTAAAGTAAAGCTTCAAAGAAGCTCCCCCTTAACTCATGCATAACAATAAAACATATAAGATATGCAATGAATGTTCTTAAACACATATAAACATGTTCTGGATACCAATTAAAATAAAACATAAACAATGAAACATGCTCTTGATACCAATAAAACAATAATATTGAAACCAACATATTATTACTAATGAAAACCAACTAAAACATATGCATAAATTAACCATGCATATAAACTACAAATTCTTCTCCCCCTTTTTGTCAATCATCAACAAAGGGGTAAAAACAAACATAATGAAAACAAATACTTCTCCCCCTAAATCTTCAAAACAAAGAAGCAATAAATTATTCCAAGGGGTAAAACCAAAGTCAATATGATATCAATTGAAAAGAACAAACTTTGAGAAATGCCAAATCCTATTTGAAATAAAACAAGGCATTGAAACAAAATAACATTTTATATCAAAATGAAAACATGTAATGTAAACTTGATACCAATAGATAATAAAAAATTGATACCAAATTTAAGGAAACAAATAGCATCTTGATACCAAAAGAAGATATTTTTCATTATAAGCATATGATACCAATTACTTTAATATCATAAAGTTAGGGAGTGGGAAACAAAAACAATGGTAAACCAAATACCAATTGAAATATAAATTACGAGTTTTCTCCCCCTTTATGAAATACCAAAAGAAAATATGCATAGGCTTGAAATAAGATACCAATTGAAAATTAAATCAATTGAAACATGATATTCATTAAAAATTCAAGCTTAGCAATCTTAAAATTATGATAAAGCTTGTATATGGATACCAATTGAAAAACTCAAGCTTAACATAACCAAAATTTGTGCTTCAAGATATAAGGATATAACAAGCACAAATAAATCATCTATATACGTATGTAAGAAATAGATACCAATTAAAATTGATACTATATGAAGTGTAAACAAAACATATATGAGTATACAAAAGGATGTCAAGATTGATACCAATTGAAAGAATTCAATGATACCAATTGAAACAAGAATAAGATCAAGTGTATGACTCATATCAACTACCACCCATTTCATGTTCAAGTTTAAAATGATTTTCATTATAAAGCATACATGAGCATGATCTCCCATCCAACCGCCCATAGATGGTAGAGGTTTTCAAAAAAAATAGATTTGAAAATGTAGTTTTGTTTGAAAATCACTACCAAATTGAAGAATACGAACTAGTCAAATGGAAAAACTTTTAAACTAGTACGAAATCCTTCAAGCAAGGAATACAACAAAATAGTTTTTCATGAAATAAGAAATTCACATGAAATCAACACTCTAATCTAATTGAGCACAATTTTGACTCATGAAAACAAAACATGAGCAAGCAATAAAAGTGAATGTACATATAAAGTGCGAATATCATAATCTTGAAAATTTTTCATTAAGCTCAATCATTCCTTAAACATGAAAACACGAAAATCATCAAAACTCATTTAATCTTCATGGCATATGTATGTCCAATACAAACTAAAGTATACATACATATCCAAAATACAACGAGTCCACAAAATATATGCATTAAGGCACGTGGCTCAAAAAGGATAAACATGTATATCTAATAGTTTGGACAAGATAGACATATACATGAAGTTAAACAATTAAACACAAAATCAAGAAAAACTAAATCTTCACCAAAACGAATTTCATTTCAAGGTATATGTATGAATTGTCAACATAATAAGTATACATACATATCCCTAAACACAATTGAGTCCAAAATATAGATTTGCATGAAAAGCAAATGACTCAAGGGGCATACATGTATATCTTAAGATTTGGCAAAATAGACATATACATGAAGTGAAAACACTTAATCATAGGAAAACACATCAAAAATAGGAATACATGTTTGAATGCATGAATCATCAAAACTAGACTATACTAGAACATCTAATGGGTACAAATAGGCATCCAAGCACAAACATATATAAAGGTTTATTTGTGGCCCATTCTATGTACAAGTATAAATCCTAGTTTTAATGAAAACTAACATCTAAGCATATATCCAAATCATTAAGCATAAAACGAGTCATAAATCAACAATATTCTAAAAATGATCATTATGTAAATCCACATGCTATAAGAATCATAATATCAAAACAGTTGTGAAAACACAAATTATGGATTCATCTAAACAATGGAGATATCAAATTGCAATACATGCATAGTAATAAACACACTATTCAAAACATGAATCATTAAAATGAAAAAAAATCATAGTCAACCATATGATTTGCATGACAAAGACATGTGCATTAAACCTATGATAAACATGATAGCTAAAACATAAAGAGAATACAAAATATGGGTCCATACTAAACATGGGTGTCTCAATAACTAATCATGTAAAGCATAAGTCTAATAAACATGGCAAATATCATACTAATCAAAAACATGAGTCATCAAAACAAAACATCATAAACATTCATATGATCATTATGTATATGCATGTACATTAGATCTAGGGCATACATGTTAGTTTAAACAAGGTGAGAACACTTAAATATAGATCCATATAAAACATGGGTGCTCAAGTAACTAAACATGTATAACACTATTCTAATAAGCATGGCATAGGCATAATGAATAAAAAACATGACATGCTATAAATAGATGAACATTAAAAGCATGCAAATAAAAATGGGAGTTAGAGAATGATACCAAAACCGATGAAGGTGCATCTCTAGTTCTCCAAACCACGGTGGTCCTCCCACCTAATCTCCTTGAGAGTGAAGCATCCAAATGGTTCTCCTTTTAGATTAGAATGCACCCACCTCAAGGCACCAACACTCTCACGTTATGCAATAGCCTCTTCCTACATCAAACATCAAAGAGGTGGATCTTGGTACCCATTTTCTTGTGGGTCCACGGGGGTTAGTATCTCTCCTAACCCAAACAAGATTAGTTGCTAAATTTTCAATATGTAATCTATCATAGCAAAATCTAGCAAGGTGGCCTTTTCGACCACAATGTGTACAAGTGTACACATAAGCATACATGTTATGATTGTGTCCGTGATGAGCATGTGTATGCCGTGATGGGTGTGCATGCATAGTTGGAGCTTGTTTCTTGCGAACCAAGGATTCCAAACGAGTGTGATTTAAAGCACATTGGCTCAAAGTGGAGCCCAAACATTCAACACTTTTCTTCAAATTATTTATATCATTTTCAATGTTAGACGACAAAGTGAGCATGCTATAGGCGTGCTAGAACAAGAAGCTACACTAGCATGGCAAACATCAATCTCTTTTTGCAAGGATTTATTTTTAATCAAAACCAAATCCAATTCTTTTGTAATTGCATCAATATCATTTTTCAAAGTGAGATTTTCTTTAAAAGTAAAATCCAATTTTGAAGATAAAATCTCATTGTGCTTTACAACATCATCACAATCATTTTTGTTTTTCAAAAATTCATTTTCCTTTAAAGCAAGTTCGAGTTGAGATTTAAGTGAGTCACATTCACTTGCAATCTCTTCCTTCTCTTGCAACATCAATTCAAAATTAGAGCATAAATCCTTTAATTCATTTTTCAAAACAAGATTATCATCTTTCAACAAATCATGTTTTTCTAACAAATTCTCAAGCTTTTGAACAAGTTTCATATTTAAAGTTTGAACTTCAAAACATCCATGACAATAGGAACTAGAGCTATCATCTATTTGAGAATCTAATTGTACCTCAAGGGAGTTCTTCCTTTGGATCATGAGGCATTGCTCTTCGGACTTTTCTCTCTTAGATCTCCTCATCTTGTTGATAATCCTTGGAAGCTCCGGAGAAGTCAAGATGCTCCAAACTGCAAAAGCCGAATCATAACGATCAAAAACATGTAATAAATGTTCATTTAGAGATGCTCTAAGTGCCCTAAGTGCTAATGCATTGGCCTTCTTATGCTTGCTACTATTTGGGAGGGATTCTATGGTAATGGCTTGATAAACTAGATGTCCTAGGTCTTTTAAATGTTTAGTCATATTAGCCTTCCAAGCATTAAGTCTAAAATGATCAAACATAGGAGGGCTAGCCATAAGTGCAAACTAAATGTGTGCAAATGAAAATGCAAATGAAGATTAGCAAACCAAGATCTCAATCCTAGGTGGTTAAACCTAAATATCAGGAGCGCTAGCTCTGATACCAATTGAAAATGTCACCTAGAGGGGGGGTGAATAGGTGACGATGCTAATCTAGTGAACTTAATGCGGAATTTAAAACTAATTGCAATTACAACAATGATGCACACACAAGCAAGTATAAGATATAGCAATTTGCACAATACACAAAGTAAAGAGAGAGATAGAGAGAGAGAGAGTCAATGGATCAAACGCAAACACAGAGATATGTTATCGAGGTTCGAGCACCCAGCTCTACATCCCCGCCTTCGACACACGAAGGATTTCTAATCCACTAGCTAGTTCACAAAGAACTCTCACAAGGAGTACCCAACTCCTCTCTTTACAATCACAACTTCCTCCTTGAGGCACAACTCCAAGCCAACAATCTCCTCACAACTTGAGGGATTTCCAAACTCAAAACCAATACAAGGATCACCTCACAACCTAGAGGGATACAACCCAATAGCCAAACTTCCTCAACACAATGACGGAAAGGCACAAAGCCAAGCTAAAGATAGGGTTTACAACTTAGTAGTTTCAAACAACAACCACAAAACAATCTCTTTTTCCCACACAAAATCCTATAGAAAAGATAGTAGATTTTAGCTCAAGTGTGGAGAAAACCAAGGGATTTGAAACCAGCAACTCAAAGAAAATCTTTGGGAAATAAATGAAACCAAGATAAAGAAGTTCAATTCAAAAGCTTTTCCCAAAACCCTTTTCTTTGATTTTTCAAACCCTAATGAAAATACCAAAAAGATTGTTCAATTTGAATCCAAAAACCTATTTTTATTGCAGCAAAAACACCTGAGAGAATGAAAATTTTAGCCCAAAAATTCTTAGAGAAAAACTCTTGCCAAAAGGGTATTTATAGGCTAATCAGAAAAATAGCCGTTGGCAGCAGAACTGCCAGAAATACCCTGCCGGTCGACCGCCCAGTCGACCGCCCAACGGTCAATTTTTGACCGTTGTCAGCTACCGGTCGACCGCCCGGTCGACCGAAACAAACAGAGAGCAGACTGCTCTCAGTCCGGTCGACCGGTCCGGTCGACCGTCCCAGAGTCTCCAAACGTGCACAGATCTGTGCACGTCGGTCGACCGGCCCGGTCGACCGACCTCAGCCCTAGTCGACTAGTCAGGTTACTAGTCGACTTGGTTGAAGCCTGGAACAGAAAATTCAATTAGAAATATGTTTAAAAATTCTTTTATCTTTTCTAAAAATCACCAAAAATAGTTTTATCATTTTGCATTGATATATAAACATGTGGTAAAAAGTTTAGCTCAAATATCAATCAATATGAACTATTTTTGTGTCTAATCATTTTTACCAAAAAACAAAAACTGTATTTTCTAAAACTTGAATTTTGAATAGAAAATACGTTTTGTCCAAAACACTTCCAGATACAAAAACATGATAATTAAACACTTTGAAGCATGATGCATATGGATAGAAATCCAATATACATGAAACAAATATATATCATAGTTTTTGTCATTAATTCCAAAATATGTTTTGTCAAAAATACCAAAACATATAACACATGAATAAAGGAGTCAAAACTAAGTTTGTCTAGGAAATTAAAGCATGCATGTATATAGAACAAATCATATATACATTAAATCATGTAAACTTGTTTTGATCTATCTATTCATGAAACCAAGATCGGTTAAACCTAAAACCGAAAAACCGAAAACCAATATTCAAAACATGAAACGTGTGTGTTGTGAACTTGAGCATTATCATACTAATCTAATCTTTACAATTAGGCTCTAAACACAAACTAAACTAGGGATACCTAAGTCTTCTTGTAGAGCGCCGTCTCCAAGTTGACTCGGTCTAAACTGTGATTCACCAAGCTAGACTCCAATGAGTGCTAGATGTCATCTTTGATGCTTAGGCTCTTGAATCACCTTGTGAAAGATGTGTGGAAGCTTTCACCAACTAATATCTTGTTAAATATCTGAAACTTAAACATTGCAAGATTATTAGTACACATAACGACATGAGTTAATCATCATCAAAACTAGAGTGGAAGGCCTTTTGGGCCAACAACTTGGTTCTTTCGTCTCTAGAGCTTCCAGTCTTCTAGCTAAATTAGCTAACTTAGCCTCATTAGCGATGGACGATTCTATGGAGTGGAGACCTCCTTTTGAAGAGATGGAGTTAGGATTCTTAGGGGTCTCACTCGCAGATTCCCATTGGATGGTTTTCTCAGCTAAATTTTCATACAAATCCCATCCCTCATCTTCATCTTTCTGCAAGAAACCCCCTTGGCACATACTTTCTAAGAGGGTTTTGGTGGAATAGTCTAAACCGTCATAGAGAATTTGGCATTGTCGCCATTTCTCTATTCCATGGTGTGGACATTGGACAAGGAGGTCTTTGAAGCGTTCAAAGTACCTCCAGAACGGTTCACTAGGCTCTTACTTGAATTGCATGATCGTCTTCCTAATGAGAGCGGTTTTATGCATAGGATAGAATTTCTTCAAGAAAACCTTGATGAAATCATCCCAGGATGTGATGGAATCGGCTGCTAAGCTGTAGAGCCACTTTTTCGCTAGGTCCTTAAGTGCGAAAGGGATAAATCTCAACCTAATAGCATCATCTATAAGGTGTGGGATTTTCATCATAAGACATACTTCCTCAAATTCTCTTATGAAGAAGTAGGCATCTTCGGACTCTAGACCATGAAATTTGGGGAGTATGTTGATGAATTGAGGCTTGAGCTCGAAATTGTATTCACCAACCGATGGAAGTGAAATGCAAGATGAAAGTGAGGTCCTAATCGGGTAGAACCTATCCTGCAGTGATGTGGATTGAGCCATTACCGGATCTGGTCTAGGTTCAAACTTGAGTGGTGATGTGTTTTTAGTCAACCTAGATGAATTAGGGTCTCTCGACCACACTTGCATGCACAGTCACAATCACAGTCACAACAAGTTCAAACAACAGTCAACAATAGAAATCAACCAAGCCTAGTCTAAGGTAACCTCGACCTAGACAACTCCTAACTGGTTGATTGTCCACAAAAGGTAGAGTGTAGACCTTGACCACAAGCTAATCAGCCAGGTCAGGGTAAGATTGGTGGGAGGTTTTCCGTCAAAAGACGTTCCTTAATTAAATAACCACCAATCTTCGGGCTTTCGGCCCTCAATTGACTTGTGAAGTCCCCTCGTGTGTGACCAATAAGTGTTGCCAAATCTCATAGGCGGATTGGCAATGAATTACCCGTGTAAGGTCATCCTCATTCAAGGCGGTTAATAGGGAGTTTTGGGCCTTGGAGTTAGCCTCATATAGTTTAAAATCAAGGTCGGTCCAAGTGCTCTCATCACCATCGGGTGCTTCATAGGGTTTGGTCAAGGACTTGGCTACTAAGCTACCCAAAGATTGCAAAAATATAGTCATCCTAACCTTCCAAATTGGGAAATTGAGTCCATCAAATTTAGGTGGGGATTTAATGTTGTCGGCCATGTTTACTAGTGATGAATGAATGAAATGAAAATGTTGATTAGCAAGTTTTAAGGATCTCTCTATGGATGTTAAGCCAAACTTAGAGTCCAAGCTCTGATACCAATTAAAAATCACCTAGAGGGGGGGGGTGAATAGGTGATGATGCTAATCTAAGGGCAATTTAAAAATTTAAAACTACAACAATCACCAATCAAGAATCACAAGATGAATGCAAGCAATTAAGTATGACAATGAATATGATGAGCAATTAATAAGTGCAAGCAAAGTAGAGTAAGGAGTGTAAGAACAAGAAAAGTAAACCAATCGCAAACACAAGGATATGTTATCGAGGTTCGAGCACCCAGCTCTACTCCCCGCCTTCCCCAGAAGGATTCCGACCACTTCCACTATCACAAAGATCTCAAATACAATGGAGTACCCAACTCCTAAAATCTCAAGTACAAGTAATTTCCTTGGTAGTCAAAAGACCACAAACTCTCTCTTTCAAATATCTCTTCCCTTACAAAGGTCCTTAGAGAATATTGAGTAGGAATGAAGCTCTTGTTGTAAGTGAAGAAAGAAAATTAAATCAGAGAGTATTTGAAAACCCTTCAGAAATCAGTGAGAAATTCAGCACAAAAACCAATAAACAAGTCTCTTTTGAAAGCCTTAAACTTTTGAATTTTCTAGCAAATAATTGTTGTAACAAATCTCTCCCCAAACACCCCTATTTATAGGAGAGGGCTAGGGTTTAGGGATAAAACATAATTACTGATGTTTAGGAGGTAATTAGATCCTTAAACGAGTTTTTAAACACAAAAGACAAAAATAAACAGCTCACTTAAAATCTGCCCGTTACTGTTCAACGGACACATCGGTCGACTGGGCCGGTCGACCGGTAGTTCAAAAATCCGACCGTTATAGGCTAGCGGTCGACCGACCCGGTCGACTGAGAAAACCTGTGAGCAAAAACAATATATCGGTCGACCGCCCCGGTCGACTGGCAGACATGCACACGGATACGTGCATCTGCCAGAACCGCGGTCGACTGGTCCGGTCGACCGGACCAGACTGACACAGACTCGGTCCACTGCCCCGGTCGACCGGATCAGGTCAAAAATCAATTTTAGAAAAGAAAACAAAGAGGATTTTGATTTTAACAAAAATACTTTTGAACAGGGAATAGTATAAAATATAAAGATGTATCTGTAGGCAAAAACTTGTAGGCAAAATATTTTTGTATAATTTATAAGAAATTATTTTGGAATGAGTATGTGCGCAAAAGCGTGTGTGATAGAGCTTCAAACCTATCCACTATTCTTTAACATACTATAAACTGAAAAACAAATTACATGAAGACTTCTTGAGCTATCTTCAAGTCTTTGAGCCATCCAAAGCCTTGCTAGTGCCTTCTCTTCTATGATCCTTCCTTGATGTGCAATTTGCCTTCCTTGCTTTGTGGAACTTAGAAGTTCTTGCAATAGCTAAGCGAATGGTCTCTAAACATGGTACAAAACCTGAAACTCATCTTAACAAACTTGTTAGTACCAAATAGCTCATATTGGTTTGTCATCATCAAAACCAAAAGACAAATGGAGAGTGTAACCTCTTGGGCCAACAATCTCCCCCTTTTTGATGATGACAAAACAAATAGGCTATAAACAAAAATATAGGGGAGGAGAAAACTCTCCCTCAAATTATGCTATATAAAAAGACACTTAAGCTTAAAACACAAGAATTCATTTGAAAACAAAAGATTTATGCACTTGATACCAATAGAAAGAAATTGAGACAAAACACAAGAATTCTCAAAATACATGAATTCAAAAACTCATACATACATAAACATAAAACTCATAAAACAAATCTTTAAAATTAAAGCATATAAATTCATATGGAACCAAGACCAAATGAACTTATTTTTGTCATGTAAACTTATTCTCCCCCTTTTTGTCATACATCAAAAAGGGTTATGAAAAACATGTCTATTCAATAATACAAACATTAAGTTCTCCACAAATAAACGAAAATCTAGCAAAATCAAGAGGTTTAGTGAAAATATCGGCTAGTTGTAAATTCGTGGAAACATAATCAATATCTATATCACCTTTCTCAAAATGGTCTCTAAGAAAGTGATATCTAATTTCAATGTGCTTGGTCTTACTATGTTGATTTGCATTTTTGGTCATGTGTATAGTACTAGTATTATCACAAAATATTTTTATATGATCAAAGTGCAAATCAAAATCAAGGAGAGTATGTTTCATCCAAAGGACTTGTGCACAACAAGCCCCCGCGGCAACATACTCCGCCTCGGCGGTTGAGAGAGCAACGGAATTTTGTTTCCTAGAGGACCATGAAACAAGACAATTACCAAGAAATTGACATGTCCCACTAGTACTCTTTCTATCTACTCTACAACCCGCATAGTCGGCATCCGAATAGCTAGTCATTGAAAAATCTCTAGTTTTCGGATACCAAAGACCCATTCCAATAGTGCCCTTAATATAACGAATAATGCGTTTTACCGCAATAAGATGAGACTCTTTAGGACACGATTGAAATCTAGCACAAAGACACACACTAAACATGATATCCGGCCTACTTGCCGTCAAATATAAAGACTTCCTATCATGCTTCTATATAATTTAATATCAACATTTTTACCTTGTTCGTCCTTATCAAGCTTGGTTGTAGTTGCCATTGGAGTGTTGCAAGCCTTTGATCCTTCAAGCCCAAACTTCTTTACTAGCTCCTTTGCGTACTTGGCTTGGTTAATGAAGGTTCCGTCTTGCAATTGCTTGATTTGGAGTCCAAGGAAGAAATTGAGCTCACCCATTGAAGACATTTCAAATTCAAGTTGCATGACCTTCTCAAAATCCTTGCATAAAAGCTCATTAGTAGATCCAAAAATTATATCATCAACATAAATTTGCACAATTAAAATATCATTATCAACATGCTTAGTAAAAAGAGTTGTGTCTACTTTGCCTTTAATAAAATCATTTGAAATGAGAAAACTAGAAAGCCTTTCATACCAAGCTCTTGGAGCTTGTTTCAATCCATACAAAGCTTTATCAAGTTTAAAAACAAAATCGGGATGAACATGATCAACAAAACCGGGAGGTTGAGAAACATAAACTTCTTCATTAATAAAACCATTCAAAAATGCACTTTTCACATCCATTTGAAAAAGTTTAAAATTTTTAAAACATGCAAAAGCTAGTGTCATCCGTATGGCTTCAAGCCGTGCTACGGGTGCAAAGGTCTCCTCAAAGTCAATTCCCTCAACTTGAGTGTAACCTTGGGCCACTAACCTAGCTTTATTCCTAATGACATTTTCGGACTCATCCATCTTGTTTCTAAAGATCCACTTAGTACCAATTATTGGTCTATCGTGGGCTTAGGAACAAGGTGCCAAACTTGGTTGCGCTCAAATTGATTGAGTTCCTCTTGCATGGCAAGCAACCAATATGGTCCGTCTCGGCTTCGAGAATGCCTTTTGGTTCAAAATGAGAAATGAAAGCAAAGTTATCACATAAGTCATGGAGTTTGGAGCGCGTTGTGACTCCTTTAGATGCATCACCCAAGATGAGCTCCTTAGGATGATTTGTAGCGTATCTCCAAGCTTTAGGAAGCGGTTGAGTGCTTTCCTCCTTATCCTCTTGAACTTCACCTATAGATTCTTGCTTATCTTCTTGCGCGGGTGAGTCCTTCAAGGATAGTTTCTCCATGTTTTCACCTAATGGTTCAAACTCTACAACATTCTCAACAAACACATTAGATTCTTCAAACTTAACATGCATGGATTCTTCAATGGTTTGAGAAGATCTAATGAAAACTCCATATGCTTTGCTAGTAGAAGAATATCCAACAAAGATAGCCTCATAAGCCTTAGCATCAAATTTACCCAAATTATCCTTAGTATTCAAAACAAAACACTTGCATCCAAAAACTTTAAAATATGCAACATTTGGTTTTCTAGAATGATACATTTCAAAAGAAGTTTTTGAAGAATTTTTGCATAAATAAATACGATTCGATATATAGCATGCGGTGTTTACGGCCTCGGCCCATAAATATTGAGGGAGGTCATATTCACTTATCATTGTCCTAGCCATCTCTTGAAGTGTTCTATTTTTCCTTTCTACTACTCCATTTTGTTGTGGAGTTCTAGGACAAGACATTTCATGCCTAATTCCCTTTTCATCACAATAAGTCATGAAGAGTTGGTTAACAAACTCACCACCTCTATCACTCCTTATTCTCAAAATCGGAAAACCCTTTTCTTTTTCAACTCTTTTTCAAAAATCTTAAAATGAGAAAAAGTTTGATCTTTATGTTGCAAAAAGAAAACCCAAGTAAAACGGGAGAAATCATCAACCAAAACAAATGCAAATATACTTCCATTTAAACTCTTAGTTTTAGTTGGTCCAAAAAGATCCATATGAATTAATTCTAAAGGCCTAGTTGACATGATATCCTTGATTGGTTTAAAGGAAGACTTGGTTTGTTTCCCAAGTTGGCACGCACCACAAATGCGGTCTTTCTCAAAATTCAAGCAAGGTATACCCTTCACCAATTCCTTTGAATTAATCCTAGAAATATGGTCAAAAGATGCATGTCCTAGTCTTCTATGCCAAAGCCAAGAATTTTTATCAAAAGCATTCAAGCATTTAGTAGAACAATCTAAATTAAGCATGTCAATAATATAAACATTATTATCACGAAAACCGGTGAGAATACAAACATCGGATTTAACATCAAAAATCTTACAAGAAGTATCATCAAAAACAACTTTAAGTCCACGATCACAAAGTTGACTAATGCTAAGCAAATTATGTTTTAAACCATCTACTAAAACAACATTATCAATAATAGGAGATGCACCAATTTGAATGTTACCTATACCGATGATAGTTCCTTTGGAGTCATCCCCGAAGGTGACGGTGCCACCTTCCATGTACCTTGATAGGGTTGTGAAGTTGTTGATGTCCCATGTCATGTATCTTGAACAACCACTATCAAGGTACCACCGCTCCCTACGTCTTGGAGCTTTGGTGTGTACCTACATCAAACAATTTAAGACTTGATTTTGGTACCCACATTTTCTTGGGTCCTCTAGGGTTAGTGTCATGAACCCAAACAAGATTATTTGTTCTATTTAGTTGATCATAGCAAAACTTAGCTAAATGTCCATTTTTACCACAATATGTGCATCTATACACTCTACCATATTTAAAAGCATAGTGAGTGTGTGATTTGTGAGCATGAGAAACTTTAGCATGGGTGGTGTGAGCATGAGAATTCTTAGCTTGTGAAGTGTTAGCATGTGAAGTGTGCTTTTTAGAAAACATGTTCTCAAGTTTCTTGGTATTAAAAGCACAATCATTTAAAACTCTTTTAAAATCATTCATTTTTGACTTAAAGGAAGAAATTTCTTGTTCATCAATAATAGGAGATTTTGTTTTACAAGAAACTTTGTAGGCATTAAATTCTTTTTGTATAGAAATGAGATTAGAAGAAATATTATCCTTTTCTTTAGAAACCATAGCAAGTTCATTCTTAAGAAAAGCAACTTCTTTTTGTAATTTTATGCATTCAAGTTTCTTGTTATCATAAGTTTCAGAAAGTTCTACAAAAGCATGCACTAGAACTTCCTTACTTACATCATCATCTTCATCATCAAGGGATTGAGGGGTTACCTTGGGTGTGTTTGCCATGAAACATATATTAGCTTGATCCACCTCCTCTTCGGACTCGCTTTCCGAATCCCACGTAGCTTTGTAAGCTTTCTTTTCCTCCGGCTTCTTTGGCTTGAAGGAGGAAGTCATTTTCTTCTTGAACTCCGGACAATCCGCCATGATATGTCCGGGTTTGCGGCAATTGTAGCATATGATCCTCCGCTCCTCTTTGCCTTCAAATTTTCTCCGGAAGTTGAGCTTGTTCTTCCGGTACATCCTCTTGACGTTGCGAACAAGTAGAGTAAGCTCCTCATCTTCTTCTTCGTCATCTTCATCGTCATCATTGGTGGATGAAGTCTTGAAGGCTATGGATTTCTTCTTTGAAGTAGTGGCCTCTTCTCTTGCCTTCTTCTCCATCTCATGGGTCTTTAGGTTCCCAATGAGACTAATGAGGTCCATCTCGTCCTTGTCGTTCAACTCCTACAAGGTGGTGGCCTTGATCTCCCATGATGAAGAAGAGCCCGAATTACTTTCCGCACCTTTTGATCGTTGGAGATGTCATCACCTAAGGAAGAAAGACCATTAGTGATTTTAGTAAACCTTGTAGCCATACTATCAATAGACTCATCATCAAGCATTTTAAATGACTCATATTGGGACCTCAAGAGATCTATCTTAGCTCTCTTGACTTGTGAAGTCCCCTCGTGTGTGACCAATAAGTGTTGCCAAATCTCATAGGCGGATTGGCAATGAATTACCCGTGTAAGGTCATCCTCATTCAAGGCGGTTAATAGGGAGTTTTGGGCCTTGGAGTTAGCCTCATATAGTTTAAAATCAAGGTCGGTCCAAGTGCTCTCATCACCATCGGGTGCTTCATAGGGTTTGGTCAAGGACTTGGCTACTAAGCTACCCAAAGATTGCAAAAATATAGTCATCCTAACCTTCCAAATTGGGAAATTGAGTCCATCAAATTTAGGTGGGGATTTAATGTTGTCGGCCATGTTTACTAGTGATGAATGAATGAAATGAAAATGTTGATTAGCAAGTTTTAAGGATCTCTCTATGGATGTTAAGCCAAACTTAGAGTCCAAGCTCTGATACCAATTAAAATCACCTAGAGGGGGGGTGAATAGGTGATGATGCTAATCTAAGGGCAATTTAAAAATTTAAAACTACAACAATCACCAATCAAGAATCACAAGATGAATGCAAGCATTAAGTATGACAATGAATATGATGAGCAATTAATAAGTGCAAGCAAAGTAGAGTAAGGAGTGTAAGAACAAGAAAAGTAAACCAATCGCAAACACAAGGATATGTTATCGAGGTTCGAGCACCCAGCTCTACTCCCCGCCTTCCCCAGAAGGATTCCGACCACTTCCACTATCACAAAGATCTCAAATACAATGGAGTACCCAACTCCTAAAATCTCAAGTACAAGTAATTTCCTTGGTAGTCAAAAGACCACAAACTCTCTCTTTCAAATATCTCTTCCCTTACAAAGGTCCTTAGAGAATATTGAGTAGGAATGAAGCTCTTGTTGTAAGTGAAGAAAGAAAATTAAATTAGAGAGTATTTGAAAACCCTTCAGAAAATCAGTGAGAAATTCAGCACAAAAACCAAGAAACAAGTCTCTTTTGAAAGCCTTAAACTTTTGAATTTTCTAGCAAATAATTGTTGTAACAAATCTCTCCCCAAACACCCCTATTTATAGGAGAGGGCTAGGGTTTAGGGATAAAACATAATTACTGATGTTTAGGAGGTAATTAGATCCTTAAACGAGTTTTTAAACACAAAAGACAAAATAAACAGCTCACTTAAAATCTGCCCGTTACTGTTCAACGGACACATCGGTCGACTGGGCCGGTCGACCGTAGTTCAAAAATCCGACCGTTATAGGCTAGCGGTCGACCGACTCGGTCGACTGAGAAAACCTGTGAGCAAAAACAATATATCGGTCGACCGCCCCGGTCGACTGGCAGACATGCACACGGATACGTGCATCTGCCAGAACCGCGGTCGACTGGTCCGGTCGACCGGACCAGACTGACACAGACTCGGTCGACTGCCCCGGTCGACCAGATCAGGTCAAAAATCAATTTTAGAAAGAAAACAAAGAGGATTTTGATTTTAACAAAAATACTTTTGAACAGGGAATAGTATAAAATATAAAGATGTATCTGTAGGCAAAAACTTGTAGGCAAAATATTTTTGTATAATTTATAAGAAATTATTTTGGAATGAGCATGTGCGCAAAAGCGTGTGTGATAGAGCTTCAAACCTATCCACTATTCTTTAACATACTATAAACTGAAAAACAAATTACATGAAGACTTCTTGAGCTATCTTCAAGTCTTTGAGCCATCCAAAGCCTTGCTAGTGCCTTCTCTTCTATGATCCTTCCTTGATGTACAATTTGCCTTCCTTGCTTTGTGGAACTTAGAAGTTCTTGCAATAGCTAAGCGAATGGTCTCTAAACATGGTACAAAACCTGAAACTCATCTTAACAAACTTGTTAGTACCAAATAGCTCATATTTGTTTGTCATCATCAAAATCAAAAGACAAATGGAGAGTGTAACCTCTTGGGCCAACAACAACAACCTCAAAACTCTCTCTTTCTTTTTCTCTTTTCTTTTCCACAAAACAAGATCCTAATAGATTAGGATAGTATGATAGCTCAAGTGTGGAAACTAGGTGTTTTTGGAAACAAGCAACAAAGAAAGACTACTTGGGAAATCTCTTGTATATGATAGAAATTAAAGATCAAATCAATATCCCAAAACCCTAGTTTTCTTTGATTTTCCAAAAACCCAAAAACAATAAAGATTGAAAGATTAAAGCCCCAAACACTTTTGAAAAACTTGTTTTAAACACTCCAGAAAACCAGAATTTTTTCCCTTCAAAAACTTGGCTAAAATCCCCAAAGAGATGGGGTTTTTATAGCCCCAACAGAAAACTAGCCGTTAGAGCTGAGCTGGCAGCTCTGACAGGCAACGGTCGACCGGTCCGGTCGACCGCCAACGGTCAGAAATATGACCGTTGGGCAACAACGGTCGACCGGCCCGGTCGACCGAAACAAACCGAGAGCAGAACTCTTCTGCAGCTGTCGACCGCCCGGTCGACCCAATCAAACAGAGAGCAGAGCTCTCAGACCCGGTCGACCGGCTCGGTCGACCGTCCCAGTGACTCCAAACGTGCACAGATCTGTGCACGTCCGGTCGACCGGCCCTGTCGACCGGACATCAGCCAAGTCGACTAATAACCTGGCTTAGTCGACTGGTTGAGTCCTGGACCTGAAAACTGAGTTTGAAAACTTGGGAAAAATATTTTATAAAAATCTTTTAATACTTCTAAAAATCACCAAAAATATTTTTATCATTTTATATCAAAACTCAAACAAGTGATAAAAGTTTCAAGACATGTATCAACATATTCAATTCATTTTTGAGTCTTGTAAATTTTATCAAAAACAAACTTGTATTTTTGTCAAACTTGATTTTTCCAAAACATGAATAGGATAGTCAAAATAAGTTTGTCTAGTAACTTTAAAGCATGTATGTATATCTAAAACATATCTAATATACATAGAAATAAAGTAAACTTGTTTTGATCTACTATCTATGAAAACCAAAATCCAAATCATGAAACGTGTGTGTTGTGTGCACTTGAGCATATCAACTATACTAAGCTTTACAAATGGATCTAAAACACACTATCTAAACTATGGATACCTAAGTCTTTGTGTCATCAAGAAGACTTGCTCCAAAACTCCATCCATGGGCTAGGCAATGTGTGATCTTGAAGCTTTGGCCCTGGAATCATCATGAAAAGCTTCTAAACACCTTGTTGAAGCTAATCACCAACTAATATCTTGGTTAATGATCTGAAACTTAAACAACACAAGATTATTAGTAAACATAACTATATGAGTTAATCATCATCAAAACTAGAGTGGAAGGCCCTTGGGCCAACAATCTCCCCCTTTTTGATGATGACAAAACTCATGGAGTTATATATGCATGGATTAAAGTTAAGCTTCAAAGAAGCTCCCCCTTAACTCATGCATAAACAAATAAATAAAATATATGCAATGAATGTACATAAACATGTATGCATCAATATGCATAAAACATAAACACATGTTCTAGAAGCTCTAGTTACCAATTAAATTAATAAAGCATTAACAACAAAAATACTAGATGCTCTAGATACCAATAAAACTTAAAACTTACCAATAAACAATAAAACTTAATATATGCAAAAATATAAGTATGCATATATAAAAAACATGTTAAACTCTCAAATAATTCTCCCCCTTTTTGTTAATCATCAACAAAGGGGTAAACAAAATAAAATCAAATCAACCAAATTTTTCTCCCCCTTTTTGTCAAGCAAAAAGATCAAGAAGGGGTTAAACAATCCAAACAATAAAACAATGTTCTCCCCTTTTTGTCTAAAACAAAAAAATGTCAATAAGGGGTGACTATAAACAACATGATATCAATAGAAAAATATGTCAATGAAGCATCTTGATATCAATTGAAAATAAACAAAGTTTAATAAATGTTATATGCTATATACATTCATGAAGAGGAAGACGCTAAGTTAGCTTCCCTACACATATGCATTACATGAAGAGAGATGTTAAGCCCTAATTCACATAACACACATTATGTAATGAATAAGAGGAGATGTGAAGCTCCCTCTACACACGTGTACCACATAAAGAAGAGATGTTAAGCTCTTCAATACACAATACACTCAACATGAATCTATATGCATATAGTCAATACAAATCAAAACTTTTGTATTTTTCAAAAAAAATTTAGATACCAATTTTAAGTAAAAACACATGAAACATCTTGATATCAATTGAAATTAAATAAATTTTGAATGTCTAAATAAAATTTTGATACCAATTGTAAATAATTTTCATATTAAACATATGATACCAATATGAAATTTTCAATCATAAAGTAAGGGAGTGGGAAACAAATACCAATTGAAGAATCACCAATTTGAAAGACAAAATTAAATTTCTCTCCCTTTATGAAATTCCAACTAAAATGATGCATGAGCTTGATACCAATTTAAAAATAATCAATTGAAATAAAATTGAAGCTCAAGCACTAGTATAAACAAGATTTTGTGAAAAATTTATATCTTAAGCACCAATGAAAGTGTATGAAATAGAATGAGTACCAATCACCAATAGATGATACCAATTGAAAATATACATACACAATAAACATATGAGTATACAAAAGGATCAAAATGATACCAATTGAAAGAGTTCAATGATACCAATTGACATAGCAATAAGTTCAAGTGTATACATCATATTACAATACCTCCCAATCAAGGTTCAAGTTTTAAGTGATTTTCATTTTAAAGCATACAAGACCATGATCTCCCATCCATCCGCCCATTGATGGTAGGGGTTTTCAAAAAAAAAAAAGAGATTTGAAAATAAGCTTAGTTTTGAAAATCACTACCATAGTGAAGAATACCGTAACTAGTTAAATGGAAAATCTTTTAAACTAGTACGAAATCCTTCAAGCAAGGAATAAAATAAAATTGTTTTTCATGAAACATGAAATCCACATGATATCAAACACTCAAGTCAATTAAGCATAAATATAACTCATGAAAACAAAACACATGAGTAAATAAGAAATGTGAGTGTACTAATAAAGTGTGAATATCATACTCATGAAGATTTTTCATTAAGCTCAATTATTCCTTAATCATGAAAACACGAAAATCATCAAAGCTTATTTAACTTTCATGGCATATGTATGTCTAATACAAACTAAAGTATACATACATATCTAAAACACAACGAGTCCACAAAGTGTATATGCATGAAGGCACGTGGCTCAAAAGGATAAACATGTATATCTAATAGTTTGGACAAGATAGATATATACATGAAGTTAAACAATTTAAACACAAAATCAAACTAAATCTTTACCAAAACACATTTCATTTCAAGGTATATGTATGAATTGTCAACACAATAAGTATACATACATATCCCTAAACACAATTGAGTCCATATATATATTTGCATGAAAGGCAAATGACTCAAGGGGTATACATGTATATCTTAAAGTTTGGCAATACAAACATATACATGAAGTGAAAACTCAAATCCAAAAATGGAATACAAGTTTGAAATGTATGAATCATCAAAACTAGACTATATTAGCACATCTAATGGGTTCAAATAAGCAATCAAGCTCAACATATGTAGATTTATTTGTGGCCCACTATATGTACAAGTATAAGTCCTAGTCTTAATGAAAACTAACATCTAAACAAGTAATCTTAACATGAAGCATCAAAACACAATATAAAAATCATCATGATAAAACTAAGACATGATTATTATGTAAATTCACATGTAAGATTCATGATGTACATTATAGCTTAAACAGTAGTGAGAACACTAAGTATGGGTTCACATAAGCATGTGTGTCTCAAATACTATCCATGTATGTCAAGGATCTAATGATCATGACATTTACATACTAATCCATAGACAATGAAACATGCTATAAAACATCAAAAAATGCTAAAAATTTTAATTATGAAAGCATGTAAATAATAAATGGGAGTAAAGGATTGTTACCAAAACCGAAGAAGCAACTCTCCTTATCTCCAAACCATGGTGGTCATCTCCACCAAACTTCCCTTGAAAGTGATGCATCCATTTAATCTCCTTTAAGCACGGAACGCATCCACTCCAAGGTGTCATCACTCTCACGTCATGTGAGAGCCCACACCTACATCAAAATAATAGGAGGGGTGGTCTTTGGTACCCATATCTTCTTGGGTCCAAGGGGGTTAGTATCTTCTCTAACCCAAACAAACTTCTTTGCTAAATTCTTAACATGTAAACGATCATAGCAAAATTTAGCAAGATGGGCTTTTCGGCCACAATGTGTACATGTGTACACATGAGCATACATGTGTTGATGGTGTCCGTGTGGAGCATGTGTATGCCGTGGAGGGTGTGCATGCATAAAAGTTGGAACTTATTTCTTACGAACCAAGGTTTCCAAGCGTGTATAGTTCTTAGCACATTGGCTCATAGTGGAGCCCAAACAATCTACTCTCTTCTTTAATATACAAATATCATCATTGATCCTAGAAGAAGAGGTACATGCATTAGGTAGACTAGATGAAGAAGCTACATTAGCATGGCAAACATGTGCATCCATCTTATTTTGCAAAACAATGTTTTTCTTTAAACACACATCTAAATCATTTGAAATAAAAATAATTTTATTTTTCAAATCAACATTCTCTTTTAAAACAAAATCAATTTTTGAAGACAAGTTTTCATTTTTCTTCAAAAGAGCATAGCAATCATTTTTATTTTTCAAAAGTTATTTTCTTTAAATGCAAGATCAAGTTGAGATTTTAATGAATCCCTCTCATTAGCAATCTCCTCTTTCTCTTGCAAAACAACATCAAGTCTAGAATGTAAACTCTTATTTTCTTTTTCAATTTCTAGACTTTTCTTTTTCAAAATCTTATAATTTTCTATTAATTTTTCACATACAACAGATAGTTCTTCATTTAAAGCATGGGGATCAATATTATCATCACATGAAGAACTAGCACTATCATCACAATCTAAGTGGGGTTCCAAATGTACCTCAAGGGAGTCATTCCCTTGGACCATGAAGCATTGTGAATCGGATTCTCCACTAGACTCCTCCGGTTGAATTTGTTCTTGAAGCTTGGAGGTGGTGGTTGTTGTCAATTTATTCCACACTACAAAAGCGGAATCAATGTTAGAAACACACATAAGATAATCTTTAGGTAATGTGCTTCTAATGGCCTCTAGGGCTTGTGCATTGGCCCCTATATGATTGCGATCACTAAGGAAGGATTCCTTGGTAATAGCAAGATAAACTTTATGACCTAGGGTTTGTAAATAAACGGTCATCCTAATCTTCCAAACATGAATGTTGGAAGGGTCATACATAGGTGGGGTCATGAAGGCCATGGTAAACTAAATGTGTGCAAAAAGCAAATGCAAACAATAGATTAGCAAGCAAATGGATCTCACTCCTAGGATGTTAAGCCTAAGTATCAGGAGCACTAGCTCTGATACCAATTGAAAAACACCTAGAGGGGGGGTGAATAGGTGTTAGTGCTAATCTAAAACTAAATGCAAAACTAAGTGCGCTAAATGCGGAAGCTAATGCAAATTATGCACAAACTAATACAATACAACAAGTGTAGCCGAATTCCCCTTGCGAGGCTCTGGACTAACTCCCCTTGATTCCCCTTGAAATGGGTTGAGGCGCTATGTGAAGCTCTTGTTGGATGAGTATAAGTTAGGCACACACACACAAGCAATCCAAGCAATGTGCACACACACTCAAGCCAAGCAATCAAGGATATAGCAATATGGATTATGCAAGGCACAACACAAGCAAATAAATATGACAAGATGAATTATGCTCAACACAAGCAAATATGATATGAATGAAGTATGATGCTTTGCACAAATGTAAAGAGAATAGAGTTGAGAGAAATTGGATCAAACGCTAACACGAAGATATGTTTCGAGGTTCGAGTACCCAACTCTACATCCCCGCCTACACCACCGTGTAGGATTCCCAATCCACTATAGGAGTACCAAACTCCTCTCTCAACCTTTACAAAGCCACCGAGGCTATACAACCATAATCCACCTCTACCGAAGAGGGATAAGGCCCGTAGCCAATACAACAACCACAACCAACACCTCTACCGAAGAGGGTTTACAACCAAACTCAATCACCTCACACTTGAGGGATACAACCAATCACCCGATCACCTCTACCGAAGAGGGATACAACAAGAATAAGGGTGTACAACTTAGAGGTTACAACAACAACCTCAAAACTCTCTCTTTCTTTTTCTCTTTTCTTTTCCACAAAACAAGATCCTAATAGATTAGGATAGTATGATAGCTCAAGTGTGGAAACTAGGTGTTTTTGGAAACAAGCAACAAAAAAAGACTACTTGGGAAATCTCTTGTATATGATAGAAATTAAAGATCAAATCAATATCCCAAAACCCTAGTTTTCTTTGATTTTCCAAAAACCCAAAAACAATAAAGATTGAAAGATTAAAGCCCCAAACACTTTTGAAAAACTTGTTTTAAACACTCCAGAAAACCAGAATTTTTTCCCTTCAAAAACTTGGCTAAAATCCCCAAAGAGATGGGGTTTTTATATCCCCAACAGAAAACTAGCCGTTAGAGCTGAGCTGGCAGCTCTGACAGGCAACGGTCGACCGGTCCGGTCGACCGCCAACGGTTAGAAATATGACCGTTGGGCAACAACGGTTGACCGGCCCGGTCGACCGAAACAAACCGAGAGCAGAACTCTTCTGCAGCGGTCGACCGCCCGGTCGACCCAATCAAACAGAGAGCAGAGTTCTCAGACCCGGTCGACCGGCTCGGTCGACCGTCCCAGTGACTCCAAACGTGCACAGATCTGTGCACGTCCGGTCGACCGGCCCTATCGACCGGACATCAGCCAAGTCGACTAATAACCTGACTTAGTCGACTGGTTGAGTCCTGGACCTGAAAACTGAGTTTGAAAACTTGGGAAAAATATTTTATAAAAATCTTTTAATACTTCTAAAAATCACCAAAAATATTTTTATCATTTATATCAAAACTCAAACAAGTGATAAAAGTTTCAAGACATGTATCAACATATTCAATTCATTTTTGAGTCTTGTAAATTTTATCAAAAACAAAACTTGTATTTTTGTCAAACTGATTTTTCCAAAACATGAATAGGATAGTCAAAATAAGTTTGTCTAGTAACTTTAAAGCATGTATGTATATCTAGAACATATCTAATATACATAGAAATAAAGTAAACTTGTTTTGATCTACTATCCATGAAAACCAAAATCCAAATCATGAAACGTGTGTGTTGTGTGCACTTGAGCATATCAACTATACTAAGCTTTACAAATGGATTTAAAAACACACTATCTAAACTATGGATACCTAAGTCTTTGTGTCATCAAGAAGACTTGCTCCAAAACTCCATCCATGGGCTAGGCAATGTGTGATCTTGAAGTTTTGGCCCTGGAATCATCATGAAAAGCTTCTAAACACCTTGTTGAAGCTAATCACCAACTAATATCTTGGTTAATGATCTGAAACTTAAACAACACAAGATTATTAGTAAACATAACTACATGAGTTAATCATCATCAAAACTAGAGTGGAAGGCCTTTGGGCCAACAAGTTCGTGATCTTCGAGTCCCTGAAACAATACACAAAACTTGTTAAAACAACTACACCGTTCCCCCCCCGGCAACGGCGCCAAAAATTTGATTGCTAAAATAAAGAACAATCAGAGTTTGAAAGTTTACCGTGTAGCTTGTGGCTAACGGGTCGTGTCCACGAGGAGGGATGCGATGGAAGCTTTTCGATGCGTCGTTTTAAAAACAAGGAATTTGTGTTGTTTTTTTTTTTAGGAAAAAGAGAATGGAAGGAAAAGAGATGAAAAAGAGAAATTTCAGCTTTCAGAAAAGGATTTGGAGAAGATGATTTTAAAAAAAACTTAAGAGTTGTGTTGTTGTTTTATAATAAGAAATCAAATCTGAGCTTACTATCTTACTACTCAATTGTTCATCTTCTTTTAAAATATTAAGTCCCTAAAGTTATCATTTGCAAAACTTAAAGTTGATTTTTTTAGAAAGCTTTAAGTAAAGCACATAAGATGCAGAAGAGTTGAGTCTTTTTTCTTCAAGGAAGAGTTGGAATCGGATATTAAAACATAAAGCGCGAAGAGGCAAGAATGAATTAAAAACGATTCACAAGAAGTTCAAGAAAGAATGATGAATTCAACTATCCATACCCATCCTCATGTGTCTTCAAGAACACTTTCAAAAAGAAAGGCTTTTAAGGGAGGCATGCATACGAGTCATCGGGACTTTTTCTTTTAAAAAAAAGAAGAGAAGAAAACAAGAGAGAGTTCGGTAGCTAGCCCCGAAAACCTTTTAGTTATCCATGGAAAATAACAAAGCAAACATAATAATGCATAACATACCGAAACACGAGTGGAAGGAAAGGTGACTTGATTCTTGTATTGCTGTCACTTCAATCTTCAAGTACAAGCTCTCAGTCCTCTCTCTCACAAATTTTTAGACTGAACTACAAAGTAAACAATAGAATTACAACTTGTGTTCTAGCTAAAAAAGTGCCTAGATCCTAAGAAAATAAAAGCAAAACTTAATCCTAGTCTTCGCTGCTTTTTTCCTTGCTGAAACCCCTTTTTATAGCCAAAAACCTGAAAGATAGAATCCCAGGAAGGTTGGGGGAGCAAACGCTCCCCCAACAGAAGTGGTTAGGCCGCGGAACGCGGCTTGGGCCGCGTTTTCGCGGCCTAGGTGTGGCCAGGTGGCCACACCAAAAGGTGACAACTCCCTGGTTTGAAGTGTGGCTCGCATCTCCTGCTGGTTTTCTGGTTTATGCTCCCAACTGTTGACGAAACAGCCTTGATTCTTTAGCTTCAACCACTTGATTCATGGAGGATTTTTCTCAACATCTTGATTTGCCAAGATTTAGCCCAAATTTCTTCACTTTGAATTTATTCTGATTTAATTCAGAATTTGGGTGGGCTTTTGGGCTTGTTTCTCCTTTCTTCCTTTAAGCACTTGGGCCTACATTTAGCAAAGAAAAAAACAACTTATTAAAAGAATTTATTAGCTAACAAGTGTGGTAAAGTGACTATATAAATGCAATGTATGTGACAAATCACGTGAGGTGGTCCAAATCTTACTCCGTTGATTTGCTATAAATGAGGATGTCATCAAACATATGACTACGAACTTTCCGATAAAGGGTCGCAATATTTGTGTCATCATTCTCATAAAAGTGCTTGGAGCATTTGACAAGCCGAACGATATGACCATCCACTCATACATCCCATTCTTCGTTTTAAAAGCTGTTTCCCATTCATCTCCCGACCGAATTCGAATTTGGTGGTAACCACTCTTCAAATCTATTTTTGAAAAGATAGTAGTACCGGTCATCATGTCAAGCATATCATCCAACCTGGGAATTGAAAAATAGCATTTACTGCTATTTTATTGATAGTACGACTGTCCACACACATACGTCATGTTCCATCTTGCTTCGGCGTTAACAGTGCGGGGACCGCGCAAGGGCTCAAACTCTCGCGTATGAACCCTCTGCTTAACAACTCTTCAACTTGCCTTTGTAATTTGACATGTTCCATCAGGTCCATCCGATAGTGCGACAAGTTGGATAGAGTGGCTCCCAGAACTAGATCAATTGCATGTTGAATGTTCCGCATCGGTGGCAGTTGATCAGGGAGATCATTAGGAAACACATCAACAAATTTCATGATAATAGGGGCCACTTCAGGAAGAATCGTCTCATGAGATTCTTTCGCTACTTTCCGAGCAATCAAAACGATGACTTGTGCCCCACTAATCACTTCTTGTTCAATTTCTTTAGGGCTGATTAAGTTGAGATTCTTCTCTTTTCTCGTGTCCACTGGCTTTTTCTCTTATTTGGATCTGGGTTGACTTGAAATTAGTTTGATCCATTGCCCTTCATAGTTGAAAGTACAAGTGTTGGACTTTTCCCACAAAGTTACATCCATGTCAAATAACCAAGGCCGACCCAGAATCACATGTCCTGCATTCATAGTTATTACATCACCAAATTTTGTCCTTATAGGTGGCAAATTGTACAGGTACAAGACATCGTTCGTTCACCTCCATCGATGCTGTATTAATCCAGGTAACTTTGTACGGGATAGGGTGAGGGACTGTCTTCAACCCTATCTTTGAAATCAAACTGGATGACACAGCATTTATACAACTTCCACTATCAACAATGATTTTATAGTTTTTTTCACCAATCTTTATTCATGTGTGAAAGATCGAGGTTCTTCACCAGTCAATCATATCCTTAGGTTGAGCGAGATTACATCGAACAACAGCAACATGCCTGAGAGTACTAAGAACTTCCTCGTGTTCCAAGTCATTCTCAGAATCACTGCTCGCATTCCCTACGAATACAATGTCCTTTTGAGATTCGTCTTGCACCTCATCTAATTGATCATCCAGAAAGAGGGTTCTGGATTTACTTAGGCAGAACTTTTCTATGTGCCCATATCCTGGACATTTAAAGCATTGGGTGCGGGGGTTAGTTCGTGGCACGCTCTTGACTGGGCCTTTACCCTTGAGATCTCCCGTTGGGGCTGAACTGTTAGGATTGGGTTTGAGATGGGACTGTTCAGAGGTGGCTCTAGTGCCTTGGCTCTTATAATCTGAACCTCATTGATAGTAAGATCCTCGAGACGCATCTAAGTCTCAAACTAGCTGATAGGCGTGTTCTAAATCACTAACCCCTTTTGCAAAGAGTTCCCTACGGAGATCATCACGAAGGCCAAACCTGAACCTAGAGAGGGTTACTGTTAGGGATTCATCGACGAACTCGCTGCACCAAGTCAAGAACTCATCAAATTTCTCAATGTATTCCGTAACAGAGCGAGTCCCTTGTGTTAGCCTACTCTATTTGTCTAACAGTTGATCCTAAAAAGTAATGGGGAGATACTTCTATCTTAACTTGCCTTCATTTCATCCCAAATCTAGATCGGTTCTTGCCTCCTTAGTGCTATCAGTCTTTAAACATTAGACCAATATTGTCCCGCCTGTCCTACCAGTTTCATGGCAGCGAAACGGACTCGCCGCTCTTGGGACATCTCGTACCACTTGAAATAATGCTCTAGACTCATTACCCAATCAAGGTAATATTGTGGGTCTAAGCGGCCGTCAAAGTTCGATACGTCCACTTTGATATTTTTCAAGTACCGTTCATCCTCATCGTATCGATTGTAATTCATATTGTTTCTCTCCTCTCGGCGATTATTGAGTTAACGCTCTCCATTACGAGCTCCATCATGACGTTCCACTTTCAGCCTATCCATTCTCTGACCTAAGGTGTTCATTTGGGCCTTAATTTCCTCAAGAGTTTTGAAAATTTTAAGAGTCATGTAATCTGTGGGTGAGGTGATACCAGACGAAGAAGCATTGGGATCCATGTCTGTATTGAGTTCTATAGGGTCATAGACTTTACCACTACGAGTACGCATGCATGGTTACCTTTTTTATTATTATTATTACTATCTAAATGCTGAATTTATGATGATCTTTCTTATATATATATATATATATATATATATATATATATATATATATATATATATATATATATATATATATATATATATATATATAGATGATAATGAATGCAAGCTATTAATTTCTATATGCTACTAACAAACTCTAATGCAATCGTACAGGATGATGCAGAATGTGCGGAGGATCAGCAACAATTCAGTAAAATAAAGCGCACAATAAGATGAATGAATTTGCTAGCAAGCTCAAGAGTGTAAAATAGAGACTGGGAAAAAGAAATTGCAATTTAGACCTCAATATTTTGTAAAATATTAAGTCAATGCAACTGTCAATGTCCACTATGTAATAGCAATCCCTAAATTAATATTAAGATGTCATAAATAAAAGGCAAAGCAGATACACACACTCACTATTTATGGATGGCAGATGATTGACGAAAGTATGATGACAAAATTTAAAGTAGTACCCAAATTTCAGTGCGACAAATTATACCTGATAACTGGTTACCTGGATAGCAGATGCAGAACTCTGCAACTCAATGGTGCTACTAGATCAGCACTGTAGCATGCAGATTAGTTGTAATCGAATTTGAATCACCAACTCGAATCATACCCGCAATTGATGATGGAAGCCCACCCAAATCAGAACTTCAAATTAAAGCCCAACACTCGTCAGACTCTGTTCCTCAAGAAAGTTGATTAGGTGCAGTCGACGACATCAATAGGAAGCGAGGATGGCAGAAGATCAACAAGGGTGAGGGCAATGTGGATCTGAGCTGGGGTGGATTGTTGTCATTGATCTCTGGTGGTGGCATCACTGTTTGGTGGGAGAAAAATTCGTGTAAAATTTTCTTGAATCAATTGAAAGTTTACAACGGACTTATACTCCGATTACAAGGGAGGGAGGATATTGAGTCTTGAATCCTCCCTTTGTTTAATGCTGGGTTCTTCAGGTGGCGGTGGAAAGTGAGTCTTATTTTTCGTTGACCGGGTGAACGTCAGGAACTTTTGGGGATCTTCTCTTCGGTTGGCGGACGGAGTAACACAGCTCTGTCGACCAGAAATCCTAAAGAGATTATAGGCAAAGATTAACTTGTACGCAGCAAGTTACTTAAAGAGTTGAACTCTCTTTCCTTTTTCTGTGAAAGCTCACGAATCAAGTTCTTCTCCCCGAATTCTCTGATCTAATTTGACCGACCCCTTCTCCATAGCAACGGGGACTATTTATAGAGGTTTCAGGGGCGAACGTGCCCCCTAAAACACTCCATAATGGGGGTTAACTCCCCGTTATGTGGGCAGTGATTGACCCCATAACAAGGGCAGTTATAACTGAGACGCAGGTTTCGCCCCTTGCGCCTTGGTGCTGCAATGCTGCTGAGACGCGGGTTTCGACCCTCGCGCCTTGGTGCTGCAGTGATGGCTGAGATTAGCCCTGCGTCTGGAGTTTGGGACTCTGCTTTTGACGACTTGTCTTTAATGATTTTTAGACAGCCTACAGAACCCCTCCAAAGTTTTCGACATTCCGTAGTTGGCTGAGACGGATTTTGAAATACTTTGGACTCTAGCTGAATTCACCCTTCTCATGATTAGACTGACAAAGCTCCGGGCTTGATCTTGTTTGGAGTATGGCCTTCGTGAGTGTACTGTGGAACTCTTTGAAGCCGCCAAAACTGATCGTGTCGAGTGTCTAGATACACAGCTTATGAAAAGTCACCTAGAGGGGGGGTGAATAGGTGACAATGCTAATCAAGGGGCAAATTAAAAATTTAAAGCTACAACAATCACAAGATGAATGCAAGCAAGTAAGTATGACAATGAATATGATGAGCAAGTAATAAGTGCAAGCAAAATAGAGTAAGGATTGCAAGAATGTAAACCAATTGCAAACACAAGGATATGTTATCGAGGTTCGAGCACCCAGCTCTACTCCCCGCCTTCCCCAGAAGGATTCTAGCTACTTCCACTATCACAAAGAACAATTACAATGGAGTACCCAACTCCTACAATCTCAAGAACAAGTAATTTCCTTGGTAGTCAAAAGACCACAAACTCTCTCTTTCAAATATCTCTTCCCTTACAAAGGTCCTTAGAGAATATTGAGTAGGAATGAAGCTCTTTTGTGTGTAAGGAAAAGAAATTGAAATCAAAGAAAAACTTTTGAAAACCCTTCAGAAATTGAGAGAATTTAGCTCAAAAACCAAGAACTTTGAAAGCCTTAAACTTTTGAATTTTTAGCAATAATTGTTGTTGTAACCAATCTCTCCCCAAACACCCCTATTTATAGGAGAGGGCTAGGGTTTAGGGATAAAACACAGTTACTAAAGTTTAGGAGGTAATTAGATCAAAATATATCCTTAAACGAATTTTTAAACACAAAAGACAAAAATAAACAGCTCTTAAAAAATCTGCCCGTTACTGTTCAACGGCTACATCGGTCGACCGGGCCGGTCGACCGGTAGTACAAAATTCCGACCGTTACAGGCTATCGGTCGACCGACCCGGTCGACTGATACAAACTGTGACTCAAAAATAAACATCGGTCGACTGCCCCGGTCGACCGACAGACATGCACACGGATACGTGCATTTTGCCAGGACCTCGGTCGACTGGTCCGGTCGACCGGACCAGCCTGACATAGACTCGGTCGACTGTCGGTAGACTGCCGGTCGACCGGATCAGGTCAGAAAACGAAATAAAGATAGAATTTTGAGAAGAAAAATATTTTTAACAAAACTATTTTAAACAGGAATTCAGTATGTAACATAAAAAGAAATTTGTTGAAGAAAGATTTTGTACTAAAATATTTTTGTATATTTTATAGGAAATAAACTAAGAAATAGTATATGCGCAAAAACGTGTGTGATTGAGCTTCAAACCTATCCACTATTCTTTAACATACTATAAACTGAAAAATAAAATACATGAAGACTTCTTGAGCTATCTACAAGTCTTTGAGCCATCCAATGCCTTGCTAGTGTCTTCTCTTCTATGATCCTTCCTTGATGTGCAATTTGCCTTCCTTGCTTGGTGGAACTTAGAAGTTCTAGCAATAGCTAAGCAAATGGTCTCTAAACATGGTACAAGACCTGAAACTCATCTTAGCAAACTTGTTAGTACCAAATAGCACTAATTTGGTTTGTCATCATCAAAACACAAAAACAATTGGAGAGTGTAACCTCTTGGGCTAACAATCTCCCCCTTTTTGATGATGACAAAACAAATAGGCTATTAACAAAAATATAGGGAGGAGAAAACTCTCCCTCAAATTATGCTATAATTAAAAACACAATAATATGCTCTAGATACCAATAATTGAAATGATGCACCAATTATTGAAACCAATTAAAACAAAATTAGAAAACCCAAAAATTGCTCTTGATACCAAAAATACCAAAACAACTAAAACACAAGAATTCATAAAACCAAAACATATAAATTCATAAAACAAATCTTAAAATTAAAGCATATAATTCATATGGAACCAAGACCAAATGAACTTATTTTTGTCATGTAAACTTATTCTCCCCCTTTTTGTCATACATCAAAAAGGGTTATGAAAAACATGTTTATTCAATAATACAAACATTAAGTTCTCCACAAATAAACGAAAATCTAGCAAAATCAAGAGGTTTAGTGAAAATATCGGCTAGTTGTAAATCCGTGGAAACATAATTAATATCTATATCACCTTTCTCAAAATGATCTCTAAGAAAGTGATATCTAATCTCAATGTGCTTGGTCTTACTATGTTGATTTGCATTTTTGGTCATGTGTATAGTACTAGTATTATCACAAAATATTTTTATATGATCAAAGTGCAAATCAAAATCAAGGAGAGTATGTTTCATCCAAAGGACTTGTGCACAACAAGCCCTCGCGGCAACATACTCCGCCTCGGCGGTTGAGAGAGCTACGGAATTTTGTTTCCTAGAGGACCATGAAACAAGACAATTACCAAGAAATTGACATGTCCCACTAGTACTCTTTCTATCTACTCTACAACCCGCATAGTCGGCATCCGAATAACTAGTCATTGAAAAATCTATAGTTTTCGGATACCAAAGACCCATTCCAATAGTGCCCTTAATATAACGAATAATGCGTTTTACC
The DNA here is from genome assembly GCA_038442645.1 of Agave tequilana. Lineage (NCBI taxonomy): Eukaryota > Viridiplantae > Streptophyta > Magnoliopsida > Asparagales > Asparagaceae > Agave > Agave tequilana. The sequence continues at coordinate 78,421 of JAVJIF010033233.1, read as the reverse complement.
GCAATAAGATGAGACTCTTTAGGACACGATTGAAATCTAGCACAAAGACACACACTAAACATGATATCCGGCCTACTTGCCGTCAAATATAAAAGACTTCCTATCATGCTTCTATATAATTTAATATCAACATTTTTACCTTGTTCGTCCTTATCAAGCTTGGTTGTAGTTGCCATTGGAGTGTTGCAAGCCTTTGATCCTTCAAGCCCAAACTTCTTTACTAGCTCCTTTGCGTACTTGGCTTGGTTAATGAAGGTTCCGTCTTGCAATTGCTTGATTTGGAGTCCAAGGAAGAAATTGAGCTCACCCATGGAAGACATTTCAAATTCTAGTTGCATTACCTTCTCAAAATCCTTGCATAAAAGCTCATTAGTAGATCCAAAAATTATATCATCAACATAAATTTGCACAATTAAAATATCATTATCAACATGCTTAGTAAAAAGAGTTGTGTCTACTTTGCCTTTAATAAAATCATTTGAAATGAGAAAACTAGAAAGCCTTTCATACCAAGCTCTTGGAGCTTGTTTCAATCCATACAAAGCTTTATCAAGTTTAAAAACAAAATTGGGATGAACATGATCAACAAAACCGGGAGGTTGAGCAACATAAACTTCTTCATTAATAAAACCATTCAAAAATGCACTTTTCACATCCATTTGAAAAAGTTTAAAATTTTTAAAGTATGCAAAAGCTAGTGTCATCCGTATGGCTTCAAGCCGTGCTACGGGTGCAAAGGTCTCCTCAAAGTCAATTCCCTCAACTTGAGTGTAACCTTGGGCCACTAACCTAGCTTTATTCCTAATGACATTTCCGGACTCATCCATCTTGTTTCTAAAGATCCACTTAGTACCAATTATTGGTCTATCGTGGGGCTTAGGAACAAGGTGCCAAACTTGGTTGCGCTCAAATTGATTGAGTTCCTCTTGCATGGCAAGCAACCAATATGGGTCCGTCTCGGCTTCGAGAATGCCTTTGGGTTCAAAATGAGAAATGAAAGCAAAGTTACCACATAGGTCATGGAGTTTGGAGCGCGTTGTGACTCCTTTAGATGCATCACCCAAGATGAGCTCCTTAGGATGATTTGTAGCGTATCTCCAAGCTTTAGGAAGTGGTTGAGTGCTTTCCTCCTTATCCTCTTGAACTTCACCAATAGGATCTAGCTTTTCTTCTTGAGCGGGTGAGTCCTTTAAGGATAGTCTCTCCATGTCTTCACCTATTGGTTCAAACTCTACAACATTCTCAACAAACACATTAGATTCTTCAAACTTAACATGCATGGATTCTTCAATGGTTTGAGAAGATCTAATGAAAACTCTATATGCTTTGATAGTAGAGGAATATCCAACAAAGATAGCCTCATAAGTCTTAGCATCAAATTTACCCAAATTATCCTTAGTATTCAAAACAAAACACTTGCATCCAAAAACTTTGAAATATGCAACATTAGGTTTTCTAGAATGATACATTTCAAAAGAAGTTTTTGAAGAATTTTTGCATAAATAAATACGATTCGATATATAGCATGCGGTGTTTACGGCCTCGGCCCATAAATATTGAGGGAGGTCATATTCACTTATCATTGTCCTAGCCATCTCTTGAAGTGTTCTATTTTTTCTTTCTACAACTCCATTTTGTTGTGGAGTTCTAGGACAAGACGTTTCATGCTTAATTCCCTTTTCATCACAATAAGTCATGAAGAGTTGGTTAACAAACTCACCACCTCTATCACTCCTTATTCTCAAAATCGGAAAACCCTTTTCTTTTTCAACTCTTTTTCGAAAATCTTAAAATGAGAAAAAGTTTGATCTTTATTTTGCAAAAAGAAAACCCAAGTAAAACGGGAGAAATCATCAACCAAAACAAATGCAAATCTACTTCCATTTAAACTCTTAGTTTTAGTTGGTCCAAAAAGATCCATATGAATTAATTCTAAAGGCCTAGTTGACATGATATCCTTGATTGGTTTAAAAGAAGACTTGGTTTGTTTCCCAAGTTGGCACGCACTACAAATGCGGTCTTTCTCAAAAGTCAAGCAAGGTATACCCTTCACCAATTCCTTTGAATTAATCCTAGAGATATGGTCAAAAGATGCATGTCCTAATCTTCTATGCCAAAGCCAAGAATTTTCATCAAAAGCATTCAAGCATTTAGTAGAACAATCTAAATTAAGCATGTCAATAATATAAACATTATTATCACGAAAACCGGTGAGAATACAAATATCGGATTTAACATCAAAAATCTTGCAAGAAGAATCATCAAATACAACTTTAAGTCCACGATCACAAAGTTGACTAATGCTAAGCAAATTATGTTTTAAACCATCTACTAAAACAACATTCTCAATAATAGGAGATGCACCAATTTGAATGTTACCTATACCGATGATAGTTCCTTTGGAGTCATCCCCGAAGGTGACGGTGCCACCTTCCATGTACCTTGATAGGGTTGTGAAGTTGTTGATGTCCCATGTCATGTGTCTTGAACAACCACTATCAAGGTACCACCGCTCCCTACGTCTTGGAGCTTTGGTGTGTACCTACATCAAACAATTTAAGACTTGATTTTGGTACCCACATTTTCTTGGGTCCTCTAGGGTTAGTGTCATGAACCCAAACAAGATTATTTGTTCTATTTAGTTGATCATAGCAAAACTTAGCTAAATGTCCATTTTTACCACAATATGTGCATCTATATACTCTACCATATTTAAAAGTATAATGAGTGTGTGATTTGTGAGCATGGGCATTGTGAGCATGAACATGAGATGTGTTAGGTGTAGTGTGAGCATGAGGAATCTTAGCATGAGATGTGTGCTTTTTAGAAAATTTTTCTTCAAGTTTCTTAGTATTAAAAGCACAATCTTTTAAAACTTTTTCAAAATCATTCATTTTGGATTTAAAAGAAGAAATTTCTTTTTCATCAATAATAGGAGATTTTGCCTTACAAGAACTCTCGTAGGCACAAAATTCTTTTTGCATGGAAATGAAATTAGAAGAAATATCATCTTTTTCTTTAGAAACAATGGCAAGTTGATTTTAAGAAAAGCAACTTCTTTTTGTAATTTTAAGCATTCAAGTTTCTTATTATCATAAGTTTCAGAAAGTTCTACAAAGGCATGTACTAGAACTTCCTTACTTAGTTCATCATCTTCATCATCAAGGGATTGAGGGGTTACCTTGGGTGTGTTTGCCATGAAACACATATTAGCTTGATCCACCTCCTCTTCGGACTCGCTTTCCGAATCCCATATTGCTTTGTAGGCTTTCTTCTCCTCCGGCTTCTTTGGCTTGAAGGAGGAAGTCATCTTCTTCTTGAACTCTGGACAATCCGCCATGATATGTCCGGGTTGCGGCAATTGTAGCATATGATCTTCCGCTCCTCTTTGCCTTCGAATTTTCTCCGGAAGTTGAACTTGTTCTTTCGGTACAACTCTTGACATTCCGCACAAGTAGAGTTAGCTCCTCATCTTCTTCTTCGTCTTCATCATCGTCATCATTGGTGGATGAAGTCTTAAAGGCAATGGATTTCTTCTTTGAAGTAGTTGCCTCATCTCTTGCTTTCTTCTCCATCTCATGGGTCTTTAGGTTCCCAATGAGACTAATGATGTCCATCTCGTCCTTGTCGTTCAACTCCTTTAAGGTGGTGGCCTTGATCTCCCAAGATGGTGGAAGAGCCCGTATCACTTTGCGCACCTTTTGATCATTGGAGATGACGTCACCTAATGAAGAAAGACCATTTGTAATTTTAGTGAAACGAGTAATCATACAATCAATGGATTCATCATCAAGCATTTTAAATGATTCATATTGAGACCTCAAGAGATCTATCTTAGCTCTCTTGACTTGTGAAGTCCCTTCATGTGTGACCAACAAGTGTTGCCAAATCTCATAGGCGGATTGGCAATGAATTACCCGTGTAAGGTCATCCTCATTCAAGACGGTTAATAGGGAGTTTTGGGCTTTGGAGTTAGCCTCATATTCTCTAAAGTTGAAGTCGGTCCAAGTGCTCTCATCACTATCGGGTGCTACATAGGGTTTGGTCAAAGACTTAGCCACTAAACTACCTAGTGATTGCAAAAAGATAGTCATCCTAACCTTCCAAATAGGGAAGTTGAGTCCATCAAATTTAGGTGGGGTTTTAATGTTGTCAGCCATGTTTACTAGTGTATGAATGGATGAATGAAAATGTTGATTAGCAATATTTAAGGATCTCTCTATGAATGTTAAGCCAAACCTAGAGTCCAAGCTCTGATACCAATTGAAAAGTCACCTAGAGGGGGGTGAATAGGTGACAATGCTAATCAAGGGGCAAATTAAAAATTTAAAGCTACAACAATCACAAGATGAATGCAAGCAAGTAAGTATGACAATGAATATGATGAGCAAGTAATAAGTGCAAGCAAAATAGAGTAAGGATTGCAAGAATGTAAACCAATCGCAAACACAAGGATATGTTATCGAGGTTCGAGCACCCAGCTCTACTCCCGCCTTCCCCAGAAGGATTCTAGCTACTTCCACTATCACAAAGAACAATTACAATGGAGTACCCAACTCCTACAATCTCAAGAACAAGTAATTTCCTTGGTAGTCAAAAGACCACAAACTCTCTCTTTCAAATATCTCTTCCCTTACAAAGGTCCTTAGAGAATATTGAGTAGGAATGAAGCTCTTTTGTGTGTAAGGAAAAGAAATTGAAATCAGAGAAAAACTTTTGAAAACCCTTCAGAAATTGAGAGAATTTAGCTCAAAAACCAAGAACTTTGAAAGCCTTAAACTTTTGAATTTTTAGCAATAATTGTTGTTGTAACCAATCTCTCCCCAAACACTCCTATTTATAGGAGAGGGCTAGGGTTTAGGGATAAAACACAGTTACTAAAGTTTAGGAGGTAATTAGATCAAAATATATCCTTAAACGAATTTTTAAACACAAAAGACAAAAATAAACAGCTCTTAAAAAAATCTGCCCGTTACTGTTCAACGGCTACATCGGTCGACCGGACCGGTCGACCGGTAGTACAAAATTCCGACCGTTACAGGCTATCGGTCGACCGACCCGGTCGACTGATACAAACTGTGACTCAAAAATAAACATCGGTCGACTGCCCCGGTCGACCGACAGACATGCACACGGATACGTGCATTCTGCCAGGACCTCGGTCGACTGGTCCGGTCGACCGGACCAGCCTGACATAGACTCGGTCGACTGTCGGTAGACTGCCGGTCGACCGGATCAGGTCAGAAAACGAAATAAAGACAGAATTTTGAGAAGAAAAATATTTTTAACAAAACTATTTTAAACAGGAATTCAGTATGTAACATAAAAGAAATTTGTAGAAGAAAGATTTTGTACTAAAATATTTTGTATATTTTATAGGAAATAAACTAAGAAATAGTATATGCGCAAAAACGTGTGTGATTGAGCTTCAAACCTATCCACTATTCTTTAACATACTATAAACTGAAAAACAAAATACATGAAGACTTCTTGAGCTATCTACAAGTCTTTGAGCCATCCAATGCCTTGCTAGTGCCTTCTCTTCTATGATCCTTCCTTGATGTGCAATTTGCCTTCCTTGCTTGGTGGAACTTAGAAGTTCTAGCAATAGCTAAGCAAATGGTCTCTAAACATGGTACAAGACCTGAAACTCATCTTAGCAAACTTGTTAGTACCAAATAGCACTAATTTGGTTTGTCATCATCAAAAACAAAAACAATTGGAGAGTGTAACCTCTTGGGCTAACAGCTTAAACCTCCCGATGCTTGAGTTTGTCGTTGGTGTACTTTAAACCAGGGTGGGCAGTCATCTGCTTGTGCCAGTGTACTTTTGAACTGAATTGCAGAAGCAAGGACTACACGCCAGCTCTGTGGACGTAGGGATGATACTGCTTTAAAGACGCGCCTTCTATAGGGGTGCATCTTTTGGGATGAAAACGCGACTGTTGCTCCATGAGGTAGACGCGACTTTGGCCGGGTGAAAAGATGCGATCTTCGGAAGGACGCGTCTTTTGGGATTAAGACGCGGCTTTCGCTTTGTGAAGCAGACGCAACTTTAGCCTAGTTGAGAAGATGCGTCCGTCGGAGGGACGCGTCTCTCGGGACGAAGACGCAGCTGTTGAATGCGAATCCGTGCTGTGAATATGTTGCCACGTGTCCTGTAGAATTGAGGGGACGTCTTCTTTTTGGCGCGCGAACTTCGCGCTGCATTTAATGCGCTTTTCACGTGTCAGGCAGAGATTAGGCATCGAGCCAAGCGCCGCGTATCTCTGCGAATCGCTGTGCCTATAAAAGGAAATAGTCTTTCAAGAGTCATCATTAGACTCTTCTTCTTCTTCGTTTGCATCTGTTAGGGTTTAAGAAAGAAGCTTTCTTTGTCCTCCTCATTTCTTTCATCTCTAACATCGAATCTTCGGTTACAATGGCACCAAAGGCTAAACATGTTGCCTCGCCTTCCAAGGCCGTCATTCCTGAAACCCAAATGGGCGGTTCCTCCGTGCAGGAACCCCTATTTCAGGTATAAAAAGCCATCGGACTTGATTTCCGCCATTAAAGGGGTTTACAGAGTTCTTTTAACTCTTAAATTCCTTTTGAATGTGAACCGCCAACGCGGGCTCATGCCAGTATTTGATCTTCAGGTGCGGTTCTTGAGTTGATGGATAAGACGCAGGTTTGATGACCTCTGCATCTTCTATCCGCTTAAGTCCGTACCTGTTTGTTGAACATAGGGCCCCATTGAGCCTTGCGTTTTGGATCCAACACTTAGAATATTTCTAAGTGTGAGGGATGCAGACGCAGATTTCTTACGATTCTTGCGTCTTATGAAATCAGACGCCGGTCCAAATGAATCTCGCGTCTGAGTCCGATACTTAGAAAATTTTCCATAAATCTTGGATTTTTAAAACGCGGGCTCCATGCTAGCCTCGCGATTTTTGGACCTGGACGTAGATTTTGATGATCTCCGTGTCTGGGTTCATTTTCGCGTTTGAGTTGTAAACACTTAATCATTTTCTTTCAGATTTCTGATCAAGTGTTATTTTCTTTTGCAGTGAGATATTCCTCCAACCCTCTCTCCAAAAAATGTCACTTTGGGCACGTAGGTGGTGCTGACCACAACCTGACCTTTGTGCTGCAGAAGACTGCTCCGTGACAATTGATAAGTCGAAGGAGCGACAGGAGAAAATCTATAAGGCCAACATGAAGACCGTCCGGGAAATTATCACCGACGGAGAGTGTTTGCTCGCGCATCCGGTTAAAGAAACCTGTCTTCTTTTTTGGCGATGGCAATGACGAGGATAGCAGTGCCTTGCATGATGGCGATTACAAGTGGCTTCGCCAGATAGGGAATAGGAAAATTTTCCTTCCCAATATGGAGAGGATGTATCCCTTGTCCTATCTCTAGCACATGTCCATTCATCGTGCAATGGAATGGGATCTTGCTCGACCTACCTCAGGTGCCTCTCTCGGCATACTAGGCACCAAAAACGTACACTCTGGCGGTCACGGGAAGGAGATTTTTAGTTTATTTCCTGAATTGGTCAGACATGAGTATCCAAGAGGGGAAACCCCTTGGCTCGGCACTACCTTCATCAACCGGTTCATGAAGGTAGGGGCGATTTTCCCGTTGACTTCCGCCGCTCGGGTGGATTCATGCTTCTGACAAGTCTTGGTGGGGCAAGATGGTGGGATTCGTCCTCGTCGAACTCGGAGCTCTGCTGGAGCAGTTGGGGTTGTATCAGGCGGTCAGGGCTGTGCAGTATGGCATCCCGCAAAGTTACCATAATTTATACGGGATCCTAAAGCACTACAACCTATTGACGGGGACATTCTTCACCCAATCGGAGAGATGGGGCTCGCCCTCCATGAACTGTATGAAGTTTCGGGGCTGGTTATAGGAGATGCCCCTTATGAAGAAACAACTTCTGAGGAGCTTCATCTCTTGAAGAAAGAGTGCCCTCAGGTATATGAGACCTACTGGGAAGTGATGTGTCACTTCCATATCTGCGGTCAAATAACCTCCTGGAGAACCAGGGGAGTTAAGCAGATGTCTTGGGCGAGCTACCTGTTTATGGTATAGCTGAGAAAGATCACTCAGTAACCATTCTGGCCCCTAGCACCGACGAGGAAATCGCGGAGAGGATTGATGCCTCTGTGAGTTCTTATACCACAGAGTCGAATGAAGACACTTTCAAACCTGACACGATTTTCGAAAGTTTTCATCATCAAGCCGGGTCCCCATTTCTGACCGGGCGCTACCGGCGGGCTTCCTCATGCTATGGCTGAAGCGCCGCGTAGTGCCGACACTGCCGCATGAAGTGATTGTTGCTGATGTGGTGTACCCGGCAGTCTTGTTGGCCTATGGCAGGTCCATCGCTCTCCTTCCGGCAATGGTGGCCGGAATCCAAAGTGAATTACGGGCTCTGGTTCAGAGCCTGTGTAAAGTGGAGGCCGTCGTCGACTCCAAAGGTCAACAAGAGGTTGACTCGGAGGGGAGGCCGAAAATGAAGATCCCCAACCCAGGATTGAGCTTCTATATACGTACCTGATGGCTTGGTACGTTATGCATTGCCCTTCCCTGATGACGCCGGTGTCTCAATCCGAGGGGTTTGTCCCTTTTGTACAGAGGCTGAAGAGCTCGAGCTGGTCCAATTACTATATGTTCTACGTCGGAAATGTATTCTGAGCGCTTCGAACTACCAACTCGACTGTTGCTTCCCCGAGATTACTGGTGCATCTTACGGGGATAAATTTGCTGACCTCGTGGGACCGGACGACTTCACAAGACTGCCATTAGGAGTCTTCTGGTGGCTGATTAATATTCGGCCTGGGTATCTGCTCTTTCGGCAAGGGAACTCATGTACAATTGAGCCCTATATGCCGAACCGTTTTGCCCGACAATTTGGTTATGACCAACTGTATGTCGGCAATCCCAACTCCAAGCTCTCCTTCAGTGGGAATTTGTTTGAAGGTGCTCGGGCCTGGTACTACAGTGTGGCTGGAGGGGCAAACGTTATTTTTCGCTTGCCTTACCAGATGCCCAACTGCTACACAAGCCTCAGCTTCTGCACTTGGTATTTCCAGGCTAGCAAGATGCCTGACTACTCAATACATCACTCATGTGTCAAGAGCATCAATGCGTCTTATCAGAAGAAGTTGGCATCCAACAGATGCATGCGAGGCATAGATGAATACCAGGCAGCCAAGAAAGAGGCTGGAGGGGAAACCGGGGTGGAACCGAGAGCAGCAGCACTTAAGGAGCAGCCTGCTAGAAAGCGTCGACGGGTTGTGCCCAAGCGTCCCCAGGGCTCTACTTCCCAAAGTGAGCCTGCTCCAAAGAAGACCAGGGGGGACTCGGGAGCTGTATCTTCAATGCCCGAAGCTGTCCCTTCTGGTGTTGAGGAACAGAGGGAGGAAGAGGAGGAGGAAGAAGAAATCCCCCTTCATCGTCCTCATGGACTACGCAGCAGGGGCCCCATGATCTTAGAGGAAGGGGAGTTTGTAGATGAACCCGCTACCATTGATGAGGCTGAGCAACTCGAGGTTGACCTGGTCGGAAGGGATGATGTTGAGATTCCAGGGGTCTCAACTCAGCCGGGGTTCTTCAGTTCAGGAGAGGAGGGATGAGGCGCAACAGCCTGGGTCTCCTACTGTATTGATGCCCAGCTCGCGGGTAGTCGATCCCAGCCCTGCTACCGGGGTACTTGGTGGTAAGGTTTCGATTGCCGGGGCCTCTTGTGTTGCACTATCGTCTTCCTCGTCCGGAGAGTATGAATATTCTTCGGGCGATGAAGTCGATTTTGGCGATGAATCCGCTCCTCCAGATCCGAGTAAATCTCACATATTACGGAGGAAGAGATACAAGGGTGTGACCCCGTGACGGTGTCGCCAATAGCAACAATTGTTCCTGCTGAAGGTACTCTCTTTATCTTTTTGACCCGGTTTCTCCTTTGGTTAAGGATAGTCTTTATGTTTTCCTTTTAACTTTGTGCTATAGGGCTGACCGTCGACAGTGAGGCTGCAACTTTCTCGCATATCGAGGAAATGATACAAGAGCTGGCCCAGCAGGAGGGCATTGAGGCTCTTACGACTGAAATGCCTTAATAAAGGGCAACTACTGAAGTTGGGAGGCCTCAACCCTACAAGATTTGCCCAGGAATTCGCCATCTTCAGATCCTCAGCCTGGTAAGGGGTATAAATGCATTGAATATCCTCCTTTTTCTTGTCATGATTAACGTTTTGGTGATTTGCAGAGAGTACTGAGGGAGCTCAGGTGGAGGATGTCACGACCAACGTTCGCCCAGAAGGCAGTACAGTTCAGACCTCGACCGAGGACCCTGAAGAGGTCAGGTTTGCTGTTATTCAGTCGCCGTGGAGGCTGCTACAACAATAACCGTCCCAGAAGTGTCGGCGACCCTCTCAGTACCTGACGAGCCTGTGGTCGGCCTTACTCTTGCGCGAGATGAATTGATTCCCATCTCTCACCCTGTAATGGAAAGGGGATCTGGGAGCACATCAGCAGAGTTCTCTCCAGCCAATGATATCATGGAAGAACTGGCCCGTTAAATGGTGCAGCAGTTCTTTGCTTCCATGCGATCATGTATTGACCTCATCCTTTCTGGGGGCAGCTCTTTCGAGTTTGCCCGAGTACTCCTCGAAAATCAGATCGGGAACATTGGTCATACTGGAGGTCCTTCGCAGGCTAGGGCATGCCTGATGCTGGTGGAGCAATTGGGAAGCGACCTGAAAGAGCTCAAGTCTCTGGAAGACGCTGGTTCAGTCGACGAAGCTCGGGCAACTCTGAATAGGCTTCTTGCCGCTAAAGAACAAGAGCGAAAAGAGATGAAAGAACAAATATCTGAAGAGACCCGCCATCTCCAGCATCTCCAGGCTGACCACCAACGGCTGATTGGCGATTCAAGGGAATCTGAGATCGTCATACAGAGCGCAGAGCAGGTTATTACCACAGCTTGAGCCACCATAGCCAAGGCAGAAGCCTTGATTGAAATCAACGAGCAGAAGCTTGCTGCTGCCAGGAAGAAGCTGGAAGAGCTGGAAGCTGCCAAGACGCAGGCTGAAGAAAACCTCTCCGCTCATTCCTTCAGGTTGGAGTCTCTACGAGCGCAACTGGCTGCGAAGAAATTTTTGTCCGAGGAGGAGCTGCGGGTCCAGGCTCTCATGGAGGCCGAGAAAGCGCGTCAGAACGAGATGTACCGCCTTCGAGAACAAATCCGTTCTTTGGCGAATCAAGATTATTAGCCTCCCCTCTTTTTTTTTGTAAAGAAAAGAACACTCTATTCGTCAAGAGCGTTTGTATTACTTTCATTATTTTCAAAATTTTGCTCCATCTTCATTTTTTTTTACTGTAGATGACTTCAATTTCCTAACCGTAGTCTTTAACTGTAATCCTTGACTGGCCATGAATATAAACTCAGGCTGAACTGAGTTTTTGGGCGGAACGCTGCTCTGATTTATAGTGGAGACGCGGTCCTGGGAAACGCGACTCTGACCTGCTAATTGAGACGCCGTTCAAGCTTACACGAAGGACGCGACTTTGGTTATGGAAGGACGCGGCTCCCTAGACGCAGCCCTTAATTCTACCCGGATGCAGAATTCAGGATACAGTGAGGATGCAGTCTTATGCTCCTCAAAACTGACGCATAGATATGAGGACGCGGCACTGTCTTAGTACAAACGCGTCTCTGGGCCCTTGACACGGTGCAAACTCAAATTATATTGAGTTTATGATAGGAACACAATTGTCATCTCGCAATGTAGACGCAGCTCCAGGATCCCTGTGAATTACATAGGCCTTCTCTGTTGTAGACGCAGCTTTCAAATTCAAAGCGCGATCTCAGAATGGGTCCCTTTTGCTGAGGGGACGTGGCTCTGAACCACCCCAAGAGACGCGGTCGCGGCTCTCTTAACAAGAATGAGAAAGACGCCGCCTTCGAGTTCTCGAAGGGACGCAAGTTTCAGGATGCGGCTCTTGGGCCTGCGTTTGGTGCAATTTCCCAGGCGTTACATGCGGCTTGTTTAAAGATCTTGTTGGATCTTTAAACGTCAAATCGGTATTGACGATTGGGGACTCGCATCATTCGATGTTTCTCAAAGCGGCAGTCCACGCGTCAGCCCTTCATTGGGCTTAGACATTAATGCCTTTAAATGCCAAGTCGGCGCTGGCGGTTGGAGTCCTGCGTCTTCGCCGCTTCCCGAAGCGACAATCCATGCGTCAGCCCTTCATTGGGCTTTGACATTTGTGTGGGTATTAAGGCCGACGGTTCGGATTACTGAGCCATTAATTACATGCTTTATGTTTTGCCTATAAATAGGCCTCACCCCTCCCTTTTAACAGCCCATTACTTAGACTGTTTTCCCTCGAGAGCCAGCGCTCTGAGGGAGTTTCATCTTCTTCCCTCAAGGACTTTTGTAATGGGATTTGCCCCCATGGACGACGACGACCCAAAACTTTCATGCTTACTTTAATCTCTCCAGAAGATTATCACTGTCAAGTGATTTCAAGATCAAAAAGCGCCTCCTTGAGCACACTTTATGTCCGCGCCTTGATGCAGAAAGTTCAACCCTAAAGGGTTATTCTGCGGGTAGGAATTCTTTGTTTGCAATGAATTTTTAGCCCAACTGAGTTTCAGTTTCGCTGTCCCTTGAAGAGATTCATCTTCTTGACCTTCTCTTGAAGTCTGATTGGTGCGCCCATTTTTGGAAGTTGCTCCTTTGAGACTCCCTGATAAGGTGCGAGTTGATTGAGTCTAAATTCGGACTTTGCATCTGGACCGCGAGCCTTACATACAGAGCTCGCGTCTGAGGCTGTTGACTTAGAAGGACTTTAACTTAGGCCAAAGGTTTCAGACTTGAATGTAGCAACCCCTGTTTATTAAACAAGGATGTGACAATTTTCGCATCTGATTCTCTTCGCGTCTCATATTTTAGACGCGGGTCTAAAACCAGACTGCGTTCAAATCTGTGTGTATTCGAGGTCCATGACTTTGGTCGCGTCTGCCTCTGTTGTAACAGAGTTTTGACTTGCTGTGCTGGTCATCCCTGCGTCTAAAGTTTATGACAATAGCCGCGTCTATTCTTTGGTCTTCTGTTTCAGTATTCTGAACTTCTGATTGTTTTTACTTCTCGCAGGTAGCTTCAATCATCCTTTCGCATATTCGCTGGGCCCCTGGGAGAATATTTCGGCCAGCGAAGCTATTCGATGGTCGACCATTGGAGAAGAAGTCATGGCTCCTGTTTATGGGAGACTAGAATTTAACATCCGCCGAGACCTCATTGGACACGATGCACCAATCATGCTTTCGGGCATGCCATGGTCACAGTGGGTATGACGGTGGATATGATGGTGGGTATGGTCCTCTGTAGGTCACTGGAAAGAGGACGTCACCTGTAAGGTCTCGGATCCTCCCTTACCAATCTTACCCCAGAAGTGACATCGACGAAAAGTCCATATTCATTAGATGACTTTCTGGTGGTAGAGATGTTCATCAATGAAGGATCATGGCCTAATCGGTTGGTCAGGCGGGATCAGAAAGTTCTGCTGCATTTCGACCTCAAGAAACACCATTGTTCTTGGTCAACGAGGGGCTTCTTCGATGTTTACGTCATGCATGGTGACGTAATCAGCCTCCGATCGTCATCACAGTGCTCAAAACTTCTTTGGCGCCCTTCCAAACACCTTGTACTTGGAGTGGTGAGAAGCTTCAAGGAGTGAGTGCAACCTTTGAGAGAGAGGGACTTCTTTGTACTCCTTTATTGTAACACTCAATCTTATTGTATAAGAGAGCGTCTTGTATCACTTTCATATGTTGGATATAAATAAAAGCGACACTTTTGTTTTGTTTCCTTCTATTGTCTTGAACTCCCTTTTGTATTGAAAGTCAGACGAATAGAAGTAAAGATCTTCGGCTCGCTAAAAAGATGATAACAAACTTAACGAGTTAAAGTTTGTAGAAAAATCCTGTTTCAGGAAATTCAACTGTGCTGTCAGAGGTGTGATATTAACTTGACAAAAATAAGATAATTCTTGTGGACCTGTCAATCTATAAAGGAGAGTGACAGGTGGAATTTGTACTCCCAGGGAGGATGAGTTTTATCAGAGGTTCGGGATTAACTTTATAAGACCCAGCTAGGGATTTAATGAAAACACTGTTAATGGTGTAATATTAACCTAACAATGCTTTTAGGTGGACTTGTATTCTGTTGACGAGAATAACAAGTGAGACTAGATTCGCGAGGGATCTAGGAAAATCTTTACCGTTAGAGGTGTGATATTAACTTAACGGGTTGAATTAAGTCTTGTCAGAAGTGTGATGTTAACTTGACAAGGGTGTGAGTCAGAGGTGTAATATTAACTTGACTCAAGAGTGTTACAGCTTCACTTGGGAAAACTGAAAGTGTCACTGTCATAGGTGTGATGTTTAACTTGGCAGCGAGGGTAATGCTAGAGGTGTAATTTTGAACTTGGCATTGGTCATCTCGACTTTGACAAGGAAGTTCGAGGGAAAGTCATGGCCTTAAGTGTATTGTTAAACTTAGCAATGACTTGGACGCTAGAGGTGTGGTGTTAAACTTAGCATCGTTCATTTCAGCTTCGATATGGAAGTCTGAAGGAAAATGACTGTCAGAGGTATAATATTGAACTTGGCAGCAACTTGATTACTATTAGAAGTGTAATGTTGAACTTAACAGTAATTTGTCAGAGGTGTGGTATTAACTTGACAGAAATTGACTCGTGATAGGAGCAATTTGAGGACCTGTCATTCTACTGATGAGAAGTGAAAAGTAAGGTTTGTACTCGATAGGGAGTATTGAAAATTTTCATTACCAGAGGTATAGTGTTAACGTAGCAATGATTGTATTTTGTAGACCTACCATTCTGTGTATGAGAATTGGTAAGGAATTTTGGAGGAGAGAGTGGAACTAGCCCACTTAGGATTTTTAGCAAAACCTCAGCTATCAACAGATTTGAGGTGCCTTTACCAACTACCGTTTGAGTTGGGCTAGCCATGCTATTCCCCTCAGCATAGTGAGTTGTCGAAGACTTATATTGGGCTTAGAAGCTAATATTTTCCTCTGTCCTTAGCCGTCGGAGACGTCGGACGTTACTGAAGAGAGCAATATTAAAACCCAAGTTTCACCTTTCGTTCCTTTATCAATATTTACATCATGCATCATGGTTCAGTCAGTGCTCGATTAGCTTGTCACCGATCTACCGTGATGTGACCTAATAAAGGAAAGAAACTTTTCTTGAATTGGGAGCTTTGATCAGAGGTGTAATTTTAACTTGATCAGCGAAAGAGTACTATTAAGGATAGTACTTCTTCAGGAATCTGCCGTTGATCGGCATCATGAGTGTATCGCCATTTGAAGTTATGAGGCGATATGCTCCATTTGAGTAGACTGACTCAACTACAAATGGTCCTTCCTATTTGGGCTAGAATTTTCCTTTTGTCTTATATGTCATCACTATAGGTCTTCTGACGGCTAAGACGAGGTCACCTTTCTTGAAAGTTCGCACTTTAACTTTCTTGTTGAAGGCTCTGGTAATCTGGGCTTGGTAGAGCTCAATTTGTTGTTGGGCCTATAGACGTTTATCATCCAAGGACTCCAATTCTTGAAGTCGCTGTCGATACTTCTCCTCCTTTGTCAAATAATCCCTTAGATCCGTGGGAGGAGGATCAAAGAGATTAGCCTCGCAATACTGAGGGCGGGAGGCATCCTTGCTTCGCATAGCTGGGACGCAGGGTTCAGAGACGCGGGGCGCCTGAACGCAGCTCTTGCGTCACGGCTTCGGAGCGTGAGCTTGGCGTCTTTGTTGATAAGAGACGCAGCTCTCACGCTGCTGATTACTGCGTCTGGGTAGAGACGCTTGAGAAATACAGGGTTGCCGGGCCCCGTGCCTAGAGGCGCGTGCCTCTTGTACTTGACAAGGTGCGCGAGCTTTGCATTGGCGTTTGGGGAGTGGGGCTGCAGAAGAGCCAGTCTGGTGAACCTCGCATTTGGGCTGCCAAACGCGGACTTCACGTGTCAGGTGTGGTACGCTGGTCTGAGCCTCGCGTCCTACTTCCATTGGACCATCGGTCGTTCCAACTTGTAGTTGACGCGCACGCCTTCTCTGTCGCCGTTCAGCGTTCCGGTTCCGTCGTGGGGGTGGAGGGGAACCCCAGACGACCTGGTGCTGAGGAAGAGGATGGACTGGCTGAACACCAGAAAGGTTGACCACGCGGGTCTCCTGAGAGACGTTGGCGCGGGTGTTACGCCTGGCGCGATTGACCACAACATCCTTCGGAGCTGCCGCGTCTGAAAGAATCTCAGGGCGGACTTCGGGGCACTTCCCCGTAGAGACCCTGCGGTAGGCACGGGCCTTTGGGCTCTTGGAGCCGGAAGAAAGGAACTCTTCATATTTTGCTTGGTCGAATTCCACGACAAGTGATTCGATCGTTTTCCCCATGTAAATGACTTCACCTCGCGCCACCACTTACTCGTCAGTGGAGAAGGTAGTCCCCAGCAGAGTCGTCATCTCTTGTTTGGTGGGAGAAAAATTCGCGTAAAATTTCCTTGAATCAATTGAAAGTTTACAACGGACTTATACTCCGATTACAAGGGAGGGAGGATATTGAGTCTTGAATCCTCCCTTTGTTTAATGCTAGGTTCTTCAGGTGGTGGTGGAAAGTGAGTCTTATTTTCCGTTGACTGGGTGAACATCAGAAACTTTTGAGGATCTTCTCTTCAGTTGGCGGACGGAGTAACACAGCTCTGTCGACCAGAAATCTCAAAGAGATTATAGGCAAAGATTAACTTGTACGCAGCAAGTTACTTGAAGAGTTGAACTCTCTTTCCTTTTTCTGTGGAAGCTCACGAATCAAGTTCTTCTCCCCGAATTCTCTGATCTAATTTGACCGACCCCTTCTCCATAGTAACGGCGCTATTTATAGAGGTTTCAGGGGCGAACGTGCCCCCTAAAAATACTCCATAATGGGGTTAACTTTCCCGTTATGTGGGCAGTGATTGACCCCATAACAAGGGCAGTTATAACTGAGACGCGGGTTTCGCCCCTCGCGCCTTGGTGCTGCAGTGCTGTTGAGACGCGGGTTTCGACCCTCACGCCTTGGCACTGCTGTGCTGCTGAGACGCGGATTTCGACCCTCGCGCCTTGGTGCTGCAGTGCTGCTGAGACGCGGGTTTCGACCCTCGCGCCTTGGTGTGCAGTACTGCTGAGACGCAGGTTTCGACCCTCGCGCCTTGGTGCTGCAGTGATGGCTGAGATTAGCCCTGCGTCTGGAGTTTGGGACTCTGCTTTTGACGACTTGTCTTTAATGATTTTTAGACAACTTACAGTCACAAGGTGTTGGTGACAGAGGCTGAGGTCAAGATTGAGGATCTGAGGGCTTGGATTCAGCAAATTGACGGAGTCGAGGAGGGCGCGAGGGTGGTCAGTTGGTGATGAAGTTGATGATGATGAGGTCTGTGTAGTTGTTGAACGTCGTCAACTATCGGCAGTCTCACAGAGGCGGAGATCCGATGACGTAGTGGAGAGGTGGCAGAGATCTCACGGAGGCAGAGATCTCACGTAGTGGAGTGGGACGATTATACCCCATTTTTAGCTATAAATAGTCCCTTGTTGAGCCAAGGACGGGAACGAAGAGTTGGCTAGAGAGAGGAAGAGTGGGCAAAAGATTCAAGAAGAGATTCTTAAAGAGAGTGTTCTCTTGTTCTCCTACTTTCAAATATTTAATTTTCAGAAGCAAGTGAGAAGAAAATACTATTAGGAGGCAGTGCGGCCGTCTGACCGATTGCATCGTCAAAGAAATAAAGTGATCGCGCGCAGATTAAATTCCTACTGGCATACTTCCCCAGAAATCTCAGAGGAGATCTACCTGTAATTTCTTTTCAATTACTTATAATTTCGCTCCTCAACACTTTTTTTTAAGTTTTCCCGAATCAATTTCCAATGGAAAACAAGATGGCGACTCCGCTAGGGAAATCGAAATCTCCTTTGGATGTTATTTTAAAGAAATTATCAGAGGTATATTGTTAACGTGACAACCAAGAAAGTCCAATAGGGACTTGAAAAGGAAATAATAGACTTTGAAGAGAGTCTACCAGAAACTCGCTGGGGAGTTAAGAAATATGAATCCCATAAGAGATTATATGTCAGAGAACTTAACTTCGTGGGGATTTAGAATGAGATTTGTAAAACAACCTGTCAGATGTGTTTGTTTAGAACATAATAGTAATTTAAATGCATCTATCCTTCTATTAAGAGAACGTCATGTGGAATTTTGATCTGTTGGGGATATTGATTTTATCCACTGGGGAACATGTTAGAGTCTCACTACCAGAGGTTTAGTGTTAGACTCGTGATTCATTTCGCAAGGGAAATGAATATTATTTTATGTAGTCCTACCATTCCATGGATAGAAATTGGTAAGCGATTTTGGAGAGGAATCAAATGGGATCAGGTCTCTTAGGATTTTTAGCAAACCCTCAGCTGTCAACGGGTTTGATATGTCTTTACCAACTACCATTTGAGTTGGGCTAGTCATGCTATTTCCCTCAACATGATGAGTTGTCGAGAACTTATGTTGGACTTAAGAGCCAACATTTTCCTCTATCCTTAGCCGTTAGAGGCGTTGGATCATTTTGTTACCTTAAGTAACGTAATATATCTCCTGGGTTTTCACTCTGTAGATGAGAGGGGATTAACGGAGTGGACACGAATTCCGCGAGATCTTTATCTAGAGATTAACCTTCCTTGTGGAGTCTCTGTCGATCCTTATTTTGTTTCCATGTTAGAAAGGTTCTGCAAGAGGATGCGTCACAATCCTTCTTCAATGAGTTTGGCCTGATAAGTCATCAGATAAACTCATTTCATCTTCCATTTGATCGGTTGAGCTCTTTGGTCGTTAGGTCGAGCCTCGATCGATGAAACAGGAGCGGGGGTATGCCGCCATTGTATATAGAGAAGTTAGGCTAGATAAATCATCCTTCTGATTATAAAGAAGAAGCTTGAAATTGTTGCTTATGCATGCTTGACTTTAAAATATGACCTATTCTTTTAAGTTGAAGATAAGTACATATTTATATACTAGAGAAGTGACAAGGCTAAAACTAAAGTGCATAACCTTATTTCTTATTCAATGTAACCAGTATTCGATTTGCTCGACACTAATCGACAGCGATATAATCCGTTAAAGAAAGAAAGAAGCTTTTCTTTGGCGCTCTTCCAAACATCTTGGATCTGAAAGTTCTGATCAGAGGTGTAATGTTAACCTGATCATAAGAAGAATCCTATCATGGATAGTACTACTTCAAGAATCTGCCGTTGATCGGCATCATGAGTGTATCACCGTCTGGGGTTAAAAGACGACATGCTCCATTTGAGTAGATTGTTTCTATTACGAACGGTCCTTCCCATTTGGGTTGAAATTTGCCTTTGGTTTTGTGTGTCATGATCATGTTGGCCCAAAGGCCTTCCACTCTAGTTTTGATGATGATTAACCCATGTAGTTATGTGTACTAATAATCTTGTGATTTTAGTTTCAGATCATTAATCAAGTTATTAGTTGGTGATTAGCTTCTACAAGATGATTTGAAAGCTTTCACAAGTTGATTCAAGAGCCCGAGCGTCAAAGATCATATATAGCAATTGCTCGGTGGATCAAAGAGTTTTGGATCGAGTCGGCTTGGAGATTGCGCTCTACAAGAAGACTTCGGTACCATAGTTTAGTTTTGTGTTTAGATCCAAAGTGTAAAGATTAGAATAGTATGATATGCTCAAGTTAACAACACACACACGTTTCATGTTTTGAATATTGTTTTTCGGTTTTTTGGTTTTAGGTTTAACTGATCTTGGTTTTCATGAATAGATAGATCAAAACAAGTTTACATGGTTTAATGTATATATGATTTGTTCTATATACATGTATGTTTTAATTTCCTAGACAAACTTAGTTTTGACTTTCATATTCATGTGTTTTATGTTTTGGTATGTTTGTCAAAACATATTTTGGAATTAATGACAAAAACTATGATATATATATGTTACATGCATATTGGATTTCTATCCATATGCATCATGCTTCAAAGTGTTTAAATATCATGTTTTTGTATTTGGAAGAGTTTTGGACAAAACGTATTTTCTATTCAAAATCCAAGTTTTAGAAAATACAGTTTTTGGGTTTTGGTAAAAATGATAAGGCACAAAAATATAGTTCATATTGATTGATATTTGAGCTAAACTTTTTACCACATGTTTATATATCAATGCAAAATGATAAAACTATTTTTGGTGATTTTTAGAAAAGATAAAAGAATTTTTAAATATGTTTCTAACTTAGTTTTTGTTCCAGGCTTCACCAGTCGACTAGTCTTCTGACCAAGTCGACTTGGCTAAAGTCGGTCGACCGGGTCGGTCGACCGACGTGCACAGATTTATGCACGTTTGGCAGACTTTGGACGATCGACCGTCCGGGTCGATCGGGTCAGAGAGCAGAGCTCTCTGTTTGTTTGGGTCGACCGGGGCGGTCGACCGGTAGCTACCAACGGGCAAAAATTGACCGTTGGACGGTCGACCGGTAGGGTTATTTTGGCAAAATCTGCTGCCAACGGCTAGTTTCCAGATTTGCCTATAAATACCCCATTTGCAAGAGTTTTTCTCTAATATTTTTTGTGCGAATTTTTCCTTACTCTCTGGTGTTTTCACAGCAATCAAAAGAAGTCTTTGGATTCAAATTGAACAATCTTTTGGTGTTTTTCTTAGGGTTTGAAAAATCAAAGAAAAGAGATTTTGGGAAAAGCTTTTGTTTGAACTTCACTATCTTCATTTCTATTATTTCCAAAGATTTTCTTTGAGTTGCTGGTTTCAAATCCCTTGGTTTTCTCCACACTTGAGCTAAAATCTACTATCTTTTCTATAGGATCTTTGTGTGGGAGAAAGAAATTGTTTGTGGTTGTTGTTTAGACCACCAAGTTAAAAACCCAATATTTGCTTTGTGCCTTGCCCTCATTGTATTGAGGAAGTTGTGCAATTGGGTTGTATCCCTCAAGTTGTGAGGTGATCCTTGTGTTTGCTTTGTGCTAATCCCTCGGGTTGTGAGGTGATTGTTTTGTTGGATTGGAGCTTGCCTCAAGGAGGAGGTTGTGGTTGTAAAGAGAGGAGTTGGGTACTCCTTGTGAGAGTCCTAGGTGGACTAGCTAGTGGAATGGAAATCCTTCGTGTGTCGAAGGCGGGGATGTAGAGCTGGGTGCTCGAACCTCAAAACACATCTTGTTGTTTGCGCTTGATCCATTGACTCTCTCTATCTCTCTCTTTACTTTATACCTTGCAACTATTCATATTGTGCATTCATAATTGCTTGGCTTGGTTGTGTGTGCAGCACTTGTTGATTGCACTTGAGTGTATTGCATTAAAGTTTTAAATTCCGCATTGAGTTCACTAGATTAGCATAATCACCTATTCACCCCCCTCTAGGTGATCTTTCAGATCATGGGTCATCTGACGGCTAAAATAAAATCTCCCTTTGCTTAACCTTCTTATTGAAAGCTTTCGAGATTCGAGCTTGGTACAACTCAATGTTTTATTGGGCTCGCAGTCGTTTCTCATCTAGAGCTTCGAGTTCTTGAAGACGTAACCGATCATTGTCTTCTTTAGTCATCTTGGTTGCTAAGGCGACCCGTAGTGACGGCATCTAGATCTCTAGCGGTATGACTGTTTCACACCCGTATACCAGAGAAAAAGGTGTATTGCCTGTCGGGATTTGAACCATAGTTCGGTAAGCCCAAAGACATTCACCAAGCTTCTCATTCCAATCTCGTTTGTTCGACGAAACAAATTTCTTAAGTAGCTTGATAATTGTTTTATTGAATGCTTTCACCAACCCATTAGCGGCAGGATTATAAGCAGTTGACACCACATTCTGAATCCAGTATTTATTATAAAACTGATAGAATACTTGGCTTGCAAATTGGGGACCATTATCATGAATAATCCGTCATGGGACACCGAACCGATGAATGACATGGTGTTTGATAAAGTTGACCACGTTGTAAGTTTTAACTTCAATAAGCGGTATAGCCTCTGCCCACTTTGAGAAATAATCGATTATTGTCAAGATGAACCGAAGACCTCTTGTTGACGAGGGGTGATTGCTAAAATAAAGAAACAACCAATGAGTTTAAGAATGTACCGTGTAGCTTGTGGCTAACGGGTCGTGTCCACAAGGAGGGATGCGATGGAAGCTTTTCGATGAGTCGTTTTAAAAACAAGGAATTTGTGTTCGTTTTTTAGGAAAAAGAGAATGTAAGGAAAAGAGATGAAAAAGAGAAATTTCAACTTTCAGAAAAGGATTTGGAGAAGGTGATTTGTAAAAAGCTTTAAGAGTTGTGATGTTGGTTTATAATCTGAAATCAAATCTGGGCTTACTATCTTCCTACTCAATTGTTCATTCTTCTCTTAAAGTATTAAGTCCCTCAAGTTATCATTTGCAAAACTTAAAGTTGCTTTTTCTTTAGAAAGGTTTAAGTAAAGCACATAAGATGCAGAAGGTTTGAGTCCTTTTCTTCAAGAAAGAGTTGGAATCGGATATTAAAACATAAAGCGCGAAGAAGCAAGAATGAATTAAAAACGATTCACAAGAAGTTCAAGAAAGAATGGCGAATTCAACTATCCATACCCATCCTCATGTGCCTTCAAGAACACTTTCAACAAGAAAGGCTTTTAAGGGAGGCATGCATATGAGTCATCGGGACTTTTTCTTTTAAAAACAGAAGAGAAGAAAACAAAAGAGAGTCGATAGCTAGCCCAGAAAACCTTTTAGTTATCCATGGAAAACAATGAAGCAAACATAAATATGCACAACATACCGAGACACGAGTGGAAGAAAAGGAGGCTTGCTTCTTGTATTGCTGTCACTTCAATCTTCGATTACAAGCTCTCTGTCCTCTCTCTCACAAGTTTTTAGACTGAACTACAAAGTAAACAATGAAATTACAACTTGAGTTCTAGCTAACAAAGAACCTAGATCCTAAGAAAATAAAAGCAAAATTTAATCCTAGTCTTCGCTGTATTTTTCCTTGCTGAAACCCCTTTTTATAACCAAAACCTGAAAAGATAGGATCCCGGGAATGTTGGGGGAGCAAACGCTCCCCCAACTGAATTCAGTTGGCCGCGGAAACGCGGCTTGGGCCGCATTTCTGCGGCCCTGGTGTGGCCACGTGGCCACACCAAAGGGGAGGAGGTCCCTTGTTTGAAGTGGGGCTCGCATCTTCTGCTGGTTTTCTTGTTGCTGCTTCAACCACTGACTGAATCGGTTTTTGATTTTCTAGCTTCGATTCCTCGATTCAAGGAGAGTTTTTCTCAACCCCTTGATATGCCAAGATATAGCCTAGACCTCTTCACTTCGAATTTATTCTGAATTAATTCAGAATAAAGTGGGCTTTTGGGCTTGTTCTCCTTTTATCCCTTTGAGCATTTGGGCCTACATTTAGCAAAGAAAAAAGACACTTATTAATATCATTTATTAGCAAACAAGTGTGGTAAAGTGATAACATAAATGCAATGTATGTGACAAATCAAGGGGCTGATAGGTCCTATGACATCAACTCCCCAAACTTCGAATGACTACGAAGCAACAGTAGGGTGAAGTAATTTCGGAGGTTGCTGTATAAAATCTGCATGGATTTGGCAGGCTTTACACCTCTGTGCATATTTGATGGCATCAGCTACCATGGTTGGCCAATAGTAACCAAGTTTGTGCAATCGATCCTTAAGTTTCGGATCTGGTTGATGGGCTCCGCATATACCATCGTGTGCCTCTTTAAGTACTTCTTATGCTTCCGAATTGGAGAGGCAACGGAGCAGGATACCATCGTATGAGCGACGATAAAGTGTCTTTACTGTCAGATCATAGTAGAAGCGGAGAAACCTTCGTCGAATAGAAGCTGCTTCTTTAGGGTCGTCCGACAATATGTCTCATGCAAAGCATAGTCAATGAGGGGAAACCGTCAATCTCTAAGTTCGAAGTCAATTGAGGTCACATGAACTTCATTAGTTTCCAACATATGCTTAGGACAAATAAGACGTCGAATGGCCACCGTGAAATGATAAATTGTATCAGTAGGCAAGGCCAATGTTGCTGCTAGTGCAGTCAAAGCGTCGGCCATAGTATTTTAGAATCGGGACACATAACCGATGTAAAAGCCATCAAATGAATTAACCATTTTGATGACTGCATGGTAATAAGATACCAAATCTTCGTGTCGAACCTCGTATTCTCCTTAACCTGATTGACGATCAATTTTGAATCACCATAAACTTCAAGGTAGCGTACCCCCATTCCATGGGCGAGCTGAAGGCCGATGAGTAGAGCATTATATTCCGCCACATTGTTGGAACATGGTTCCGTCAATGAAAACGTCCGTGGAAGGACATGATTTTTTGGTGAGATAAATACAACCCCTACACCAGCAATTGTCTTGCCTTTAGGGCATGTTCTTGATGCTCCATCAAAGAACATCTACCACACCTCATCCTCTAAAGTCATATTAGATTCAAAAATCTCATCTGGAATATCTTCATAAAGTTTTGAGCTTTCCGGAACCGGATGGGCGGCCAGAAAATCTGCAAGCGCTTGACCTTTGACTACTTTTTGAGGAACAAAGATTATGTCATATTGAGGCAAGTGTTGGCCTAAAGGCCCATCTCTCTAGTTTTGATGATGATCAACTCATGTAGTTATAGTACTAATGATCTTGTGTTTAATTAGTGACAGATTTGTTATCAAGATCTTAGTAGGTGTGGAGCTTCAACAAAGGATTTAAAGTCAAATTTTGGAGCTAGCACCTGTTGATTCACGAGCCTATGCATCAAGACCACATCAAGAGTTGAGCTCGTTGGATCGTGTTTGGACCAAGTCTAGAAGATGAGAAGGCTTCAAGTGAAGACTTCAAGAAGATGAAGACTTGTGTCTAGGTATAAGATTTTTGCTTTTAGATAAAATGTAAAGGATAGAATAGTTGGTGGATTGCTCAAGTATATATCACACACACTCTCTTGATTTAGTTGTCTTTTCATAAAAGAAATTTAAGATTTAGAAAAGACTTTCATTTTGAAAAATACTATTTTGGTTTTTGGTGTTTCTCATGTACATGTCTTTTGAAACCAAAACCATGTTTAATGCTTAATGTCAAAAACATAGATATCTTATTTGTGTAGTGGATCATGTCCATACACACTATACTTTAATTCAAAATATCTTGTTTTTGTATCATGAAGAAGTTTGGAAAACAAGTTTTAGAAAAATACAAGTTTTCAATTGAGCCAATTTTTCCATATTACAAAAATAGTCTAAATCATTTGTAACATGCCTTGATTTTGTGCAAGCATGTTTGTTTATCAAAGTATATTGGTAAAACTATTTTTGTAGATTTTCTGTGAATTTATGGGATTTTTATGTGAGCCAAAAGACCAAGTTTTTAATCCCTAGTTCAAACTTGACCTGGCTTCAGCCGGTCGATCGACCCGGTCGACCGATGTGCACAGACGTGCACGCCAGTTCTGCAGGATGGCCGGCCGACCGACCCGGTCGACCGTCCAGAGAGCTCTGCTCTCTGGAAAGGCCCCGGCCGACCGCACGGTCGACCGGACAGAGAGATTGCTCTCTGTATCTTGGCTCGGTCGACCAGCCGGTCGACCGATGGCTCAAACGGTCTGAAATATGACCGTTGGCCGGCCGACCGGACGGTTGACCGTTAGGCCTGACAGAACCCCAACGGCTAGTTTTTCTGAGCCTATAAATTTGGGGGTTTGGGCATTGTTTTTCACTAAGATTTTGGAGACTTTTAGAGCCAGTTTTTCCCATTCTTTTCAGAGGTTTTCTCCACATATTTGAGAGCAAATATTTCCTATCAAAAGGGAAGATTTTATCAAGAGTGTTAAAAATGATTCTTTGAGTTTTTTCCTCCACCATTCTCATCCTAGTTTTCTCACACAAACACTTGAGCTATCCATTGATTATTCATCTTATAGGAGTGTTGTAGTGAGAGCTTTTATTGGTGATCAAAGTGTTTAGATCACCAAGAGATTTCATTTTTATACT
The DNA here is from genome assembly GCA_038442645.1 of Agave tequilana. NCBI lineage: Eukaryota > Viridiplantae > Streptophyta > Magnoliopsida > Asparagales > Asparagaceae > Agave > Agave tequilana. The sequence continues at coordinate 52,308 of JAVJIF010033233.1, read as the reverse complement.
TTGAGGAAACGGACAAGTGTGCTCGTGGTGGTTTAGAGTTCGGTTGTGAACTCTTGGTTTGAGGTGCGGCCTCGGCAAGCTTGTGGGGCTTGCGTGTGTACGGGACTAGGGAGTCCGAGGGATTGTAGGTGTTGCGGCACCAAGGAGAGATCCATTGGGATCGTGCATAGTGGAAATCCTTCGTGTTTCGAAGGTGGGGATGTAGAGCAAGTGTACTCGAACCTCGAAACAAATCTCTTGTGTTTGCGATTGCTCACTCTCTCTCTCTGTCTCTTGTTTATATCTTGCATTCCTTTATTGTGTTTATCTTTACATGCATGATATACTTGTGTGCTTAATTGTTATACTTGCTTGGGTTGTTTGCTAACACTTGTATTTAACCAAGAGAGCTAACGCGGCACCTCAACCCTTATCAAGGGGAATCTAGAGGAGTTTGTCCAGAGCCCTTCACAGGGAATTCGGCAACACTCTTGTGTTATACATGGTGTTTAGTTTAAATAATTTGTTTAGGTCATAATAGTTTTTACTTCCGCATTATTTGGCATTTAGTGACCATTAGATTAGCCATCACCTATTCACCCCCCCTCTAGGTGAACCTACAATTGGTATCAGAGCCAAGTGCTATGAATTTGGGTCTAACAACCTAGAGTTAAAGATCCTCATTTTTAGGCTAATCACAATATTTGTACACACACTATGGATTTCATGTCACCACCCACCTTTGACATTCTTAACATCTAAATTTGGAAGGTTAAGATGTCTTTGTTCCTCAAAGCCCTAAGCATTCATGTTTATCTTGCCACAACTATGATGCATATTATTTGAATGGTAAGAACATTGAGGCTAATTCAAAAGCCCTACATGCTTTAAGATCTACCCTAAATGATGATTATTTATCTAGGGTTGCTAATCTTGATTTGGCTTTTGTAGTTTGGAACACCCTCCTCTCCCTTGGCGAAAAGGAACAATACTATGCGGGGAGTGACTCGGATGTTGGAAGCAACACCTCCAACGTGTGCTACATGGTCCAAGGGGATAACCCCTTGAGGTAACTACCGAATTCGAGGATGAGGATAATAACATGTCATATGAAGAGCTCTCTACATTTTGTCAATTATTGCTTGAGAAATATGACATGATTAAAAAGGAGAATAAAAATTTGAAAAAGAAGTTTGATTGCATGCATATAGAAAATGATTCATTTAGAACTAAGATTGCATGCTTAGAAAAAGAAAATAATGTTTTGAAAAATGAAAATGTTTCCCTTATGTCTAAATTAAATGATTTGTGTGAAGGGAACACTATTTTGAAGAATAAAATTGATTTGGTGGAAAAACAAAGAGAAGTTATTTTTCAAGAAAATAAATCTTTGAAAAGAAAAGTTTTTGAAAATGAAAAAGATTGTTTCTAAAAGGAAAAAGAAAAATGATTCTTTATCTCATCATGCTTTACATGCCACCACTAATGAGATTAAAGATTTGAAAAATAAAATGGATTGTTTGAGTTCAACTTTGAACTCTTGTGTATTTAACCATACTAGGTTGGAGTCAATGTTTTCAAAGAAACAAACTCCATACATTCATGCACCACATCATCATGCATATGCTTATGTTGCACGTCATGATCACACTCCTACACATAAGCATGCTAAGGTGTACACATGTACACATTGTGGCCGCAAAGGCCATTTAGCAAAATTTTGTTATGACAAGTTGCATCATTTTAATTTTGCTAATAATAAAAATTTTTGGGTTCCTTACAAGACTAACCCCAAAGGACCCAAGAAAATATGGGTACCAAAATCCCCACCTTGTGTATTTGATGTAGGTGAGGGCTCTCACAAAACGTGAGAGATTTGGTGCCTTGATGGTGGGTGCACTTGAACTAAAAGGACACATATTTGGAGCATCGCTATCAAGAAGGTTTTGGTGGAAAAGACGACCAAGCTTGGAGCTTTGGAGTTGGTAACAATCTCTAAACTCCTACTTTTTATGTACATGCTTTTTACATATATCATATTCATAGCACGTTCATGATTTTTTTTTGTTCTTATGTGCTTCATGCGGTAAAAACATGCTTAGATGTAGTTTTTATCAAAACTTGTATTATTCATGTACAAATAGTGAGTTACATTTGATTTATATATATTTGCACTTCATGCTCATTTGTACCCACTATATGCACATGTATAGGATAGTTTTGATGATTCTCTCATTTATACATGCTTTGCCAAATTTTATGATTTTACTTCATGTATATGTATTTTTAATTCAAATCTAATAAATATACATGTATACCCGTGGGTCTCTTGCCTTCATGCAAATACAATTGATAGACTCTTTTATGTTTGGGATATGTATGCATATTGTTAGATTTAGATAAATCATACATATACCTAGAAGTGTGCTTTGTTTTTATGAAAAATGAATGTTCATGTTTGATTTAAAAAAAATGAATTTTTATGATTTAAAAATGATACTCACACTTTTGAGCTTCAATGTCTATTTTCATGACTTTTGAACACTCACACTTTATTTATTTTGTCATGACTTAGTTTCATGGACATATTTTTGAGCTTTATAGACTATGAGTGTAAATTTTGTGTATTTAGTTTTGTTTCATGAAAAACATATGATTTATTGTATTTTGAAGGATCTTTAACTAGTTTTTCAAAAATCAATTTATACTAGTTATTTATTCTTCAAATTAGTAGTTTATGAGATATCCACATGATCCTACTTTACTTCAATCATATGGATAAATTATTTTGTGTTTTTAAGATTTGATTGAATATTAGTTTAAATGTTAGTTTTTGTCAACACTAGGATTTATACTTGTACATATTGTGGGTCACAAATAAATCTATATATGATTGGATTTGATTGCTTATTTGTGCCCATTAGGTGTGCTAGTATAGCCTAGTTTTGATGATCCTTACATTTTTAAACTTGTATTCCCATTTTAGATTTGTGTTATGATCATGTGCTTTCATTTCATGTATATGTTTATTTTGCCAAACTTTAAGATATACATGTATCCTCTTGAGTCATTTGCCTTTCATGCAAATCTATATATATGGACTCAATTGTGTTTAGGGATATGTATGTATACTTCTTGTGTTGTCAAAAATACATATACCTTGAAATATAATTTTTTAATATAAAATTTTGTGGTGATTTTTATGTTTTCAAAATTTATGATAATTTTCACATTGTCTTATTTAAAGGAATATTGAGCTTCATTGCCATTTTCATGTGATTTACACATATTTCATGAAAAATATTTTTATTTTATTTCTTGATTGAAGGATTCCGTACTAGTTTTCAAACATTTTCATTTAACTAGTTCGAGTTCTTCATGTGGTAGATTATATGATGTATATACTTAAGCTTATTTTTCTATTAGTATCATTGGATATTTTCAATTGGTATCAATATGAACTTCTTTTGTATATACTCATATTCTGTTTTCTCATATATGTATGTATCAATTTCATTTGGTATACTCATTTTTCATACATATATATATGAGTTATTTGTGCTTGAGTTAAAATTGTTTTACATGTTTAAAGCACAAAGTTGTTTATGATAAGAAAATAAATATTTAAGAAAAATTCTCAAGATTTGTTTTATTGAGAAAATTCAAAATTTTGTTTTATAAGAAAAATTCAAAATTTTTGATTTGTATTGCCTATATGCAAGGAGAGCTTAACGTCTCTTCTACATATAAATTCATGTTGAGTGTATTGTATATTGAGGAGCTTGACAACTCTTCTTTATGCGGTACACGTGTGTAGGGGGAGCTTCACATCTCCTCTTATGCATTACATATTATACGTTATGTGAATTAGGGCTTGTCATCCCTCTTTCATGTAATGTATATGTGTAGGGAAGTTACTTAACCGTCTTCCTCTTCATGAATGTATATCGCATATAACCTTTTATTGACTTATTTGTTTACCCCTTCATTGGTTCCTTGTTTCGGACAAAAAGGGGGAGAAAAATTTGATGATTTTGTTTTACTTTAACCCCTTTGTTGATGATTGACAAAAAGGGGGAGAGGTATTTGGTTTTATATGCATGTTTTGTGAAAAAGGATTGTTTATGCATATATGTTTTGTTTTTGCAAATAGGAGAAAAAGAATTTGATTTGTTTTATGCTTGAGTGCATGTTTATCTCCTTCATTTGCATACATGTTTATGTGCTTCATTGCCATATTTATTTGTCTATTTGGTATGTATGAGTTAAGGGGGAGCTTCTTTGGAGCCTTACTTTAATCCATGCATATATAACTTCATGAGTTTTGTCATCATCAAAAAGGGGGAGATTGTTGGCCCAAAGGCCCATCACTCTAGTTTTGATGATGATCAACTCATGTAGTTATAGTACTAATGATCTTGTGTTTAATTAGCGACAGATTTGTTATCAAGATCTTAGTAGGTGTGGAGCTTCAACAAAGGATTTAAATTCAAGTTTTGAAGCTAGCACCGGTTGATTCACGAGCCTATGCATCAAGACCACATCAAGAGTTGAGCTCGTTGGATCGTGTTTGGACCAAGTCTAGAAGATGAGAAGGCTTCAAGTGAAGACTTCAAGAAGATGAAGACTTGTGTCTAGGTATAAGATTTTTGCTTTTAGATAAATGTAAAGGATAGAATAGTTGGTGGATTGCTGAAGTATATATCACACACACTCTCTTGATTTAGTTGTCTTTTCATAAAAGAAATTTCAGATTTAGAAAAGACTTTCATTTTGAAAAATACTATTTTGGTTTTTGGTGTTTCTCATGTAAACCAAAACCATGTTTAATGCTTAATGTCAAAAACATAGATATCTCATTTGTGTAGTGGATCATATCCATACACACTATACTTTAATTCAAAATATCTTGTTTTTGTATCATGAAGAAGTTTGGAAAACAAGTTTTAGAAAAATACAAGTTTTCAATTGATCCAATTTTTCCATATTACAAAAATAGTCCAAATCATTTGTAACATGCCTTGATTTTGTGCAAGCATGTTTGTTTATCAAAGTATATTGGTAAAACTATTTTTGTAGATTTTCTGTGAATTTATGGGATTTTTATGTGAGCCAAAAGACCAAGTTTTTAATCCCTAGTTCAGACCTGACCTTACTTCAGCCGGTCGACCGACCCGGTCGACCGACGTGCGCAGACGTGCACGCCAGTTCTGCAGCATGGCCGGCCGACCGACCCGGTCGACTGTCCAGAGAGCTCTGCTCTCTGAAAAGGCTCCGGCCGACCGCGCGGTCGACCGGACAGAGAGATTGCTCTCTGTATCCTGGCTCGGTCGACCGGCCGGTCGACCGATGGCTCAAACGGTCTGAAATATGACCGTTGGCCGGCCGACCGGACGGTCGACCGTTAGGCCTGACAGAACCCCAACGGCTAGTTTTTCTGAGCCTATAAATTTGGGGGTTTGGGCATTGTTTTTCACTAAGATTTTGGAGACTTTTAGAGCCAGTTTTTCCCATTCTTTTCAGAGGTTTTCTCCACATATTTGAGAGCAAATATTTCCTATCAAAAGGGAAGATTTTATCTAGAGTGTTAAAATTTATTCTTTGAGTTTTTTCCTCCACCATTCTCATCCTAGTTTTCTCACACAAACACTTGAGCTATCCATTGATTATTCATCTTATAGGAGTGTTGTAGTGAGAGCTTTTATTAGTGATCAAAGTGTTTAGATCACCAAGAGATTTCATTCTTGTACTTTGAGGAAACGGGCAAGTGTGCTCGTAGTGGTTTAGAGTTCGGTTGTGAACTCTTGGTTTGAGGTGCGGCCTCGGCAAGCTTGTGGGGCTTGCGTGTGTACGGGACTAGGGAGTCCGAGGGATTGTAGGTGTTGCGGCACCAAGGAGAGATCCATTGGGATCGTGCATAGTGAAAATTCTTCGTGTGTCGAAGGCGGGGATGTAGAGCAAGTGTGCTCGAACCTCGAAACAAATCCCTTGTGCTTACGATTGCTCACTCTCTCTCTCTCTCTCTCTCTCTTTGTCTCTTGTTTATATCTTGCATTCGTTTATTGTGTTTATCTTTACATGCATGATATACTTGTGTGCTTAATTGTCATACTTGCTTGGGTTGTTTGCTAACACTTGTATTTAACCAAGAGAGCCAACGCGGCACCTCAACCCTTATCAAGGGGAATCTAGAGGAGTTTGTCCAGAGCCCTTCACGGGGAATTCAGCAACACTCTTGTGTTATACGTGGTGTTTAGTTTAAATAGTTTATTTAGGTCATAATAGTTTTTACTTCCGCATTATTTGGCATTTAGTGACCATTAGATTAGCCATCACCTATTCACCCCCCCTCTAGGTGAACCTACAACAAGAGGATGACCCACTTAGGTAACCTTGAATTCAACGATCCTGGTTTCATCATGAGGATACACAATGGATAACTCTGAAATGACATGTATGGTTTGGCCGACCAAGTAATGTCGCATCTTTTGAATCGCAAAGACAAGACCTAAACATTCCTTCTCAATAGGGTTATACTGGGACTCAGCTCCTATCAGTCCTGCTCAGATAGTAAATGGCCTGTTCGTGGCCGTCATCATTTTTTTGAGCAAGCAGAGCACCAAGAGAATGGTCCATAACTTTTAGATAAAGCAGAAATGATCTTCCTGATGTGGGAGACACTAAGACTAGGGGTTCAATGAGGTATTTCTTGATATCCTCGAAAGCTTCTTGTACGAAAGAAACACCCTTTTTCATAAGTCGGGTGAATGGTTGACAACGGCCTGAGAGATTTGCGATGAATCTTCTGATATATGCCAATCTACCTTGCAGACCCCTGAGTTTTTTGAGATTCTTAGGTGGATGCATGTTCTGAATAGCTTTGACCTTGTCTGGGTCAAGATGAATACCTTTTGATTGACAATAATCCCAAAAATTTGCCACTTGAAACCCCCAAGAAGGATTTTGTTGGATTCATTTTCGGCTGATAATCAAATCCTATCTCCCCTTGCGGAGACAATTAAGCCATTGGGCTCCCCAACGGAGTCCCATCTTGTTTTCCATTGGAAATTGATTCGGAAAAACTTACAAAAAGAGTGTTGAGGAGCGAAATTATAAGTAATTGAAAAGAAATTACAGGTAGATCTCCTCTGAAATTTCTGAGAAAGTATGCTTGTAGGAATCTGATCAGCGCGCGATCACTTTATCCCTTGACGATGCAATCGGTCAAACGGCCGCACTGCCTCCTAATAGGATTTTCTTCTCATTTGGTTCTGAAAATTGAGTATTTGGAAGCAGGAGAACAAGAGAACACTTTCTTTAAGAATATCTTCTCGAATCTTTTGCCCACTCTTCCTCTCTCTAGCCAACTCTTCGTCCCTCCTCCTTGGCTCAACAATGGACTGTTTATAGTAAAAAATGGGGTGTAAACGTCCCCCTTGAATTCAACAAGACTGAATCAGTCTTTAGCTTCACACGAGGCTACAAGTGACCTTGCGGCGAAGCTATTTGCGAGCTTCTGGCGAAGCTAGTGAGTTCGTGCGAACTCTCCGTCGCTATCGTGACTTAATTGTCTCCACTTAATGTGGGACGAAGTGGGCGGATGTAACCTCCCACTTAAAGTGGCGTTAATCCCACTAAATTAGTGGGGTTCACCCATTAATCCCTCGTGAGAAACGGTCAATTGATGACCTGATAAAGCTCGCTGCGGAGCTAAATGAGAGGCTCTCTTTTTAGGGTGAAGTTACATGTGTAGCCTCATGCAAAGCTAAGACTTAGCTCATAGCTTCAGGCGAAGTTACCTTCAAAACCTCGTGCGAAGCTAAGATTCAGCCCATAGCGGAGCTGAACCATTTCTTCCTTCTAGCGAAGTTAGGGACGAAGCTTTTAGTGCGAAACTATTGGATCAGCTTCTGGTGGAGCTAAATGTGAAGCTCCGTGCGAAGTAAATTGGAAGTTTCGTGCGAAGCTTACAACATCGGCCTTTTAGTGATCCTCGATTAGACCTGTCTTCATAGACTTGCTTGGGCTTCTCTTCAAAGGCAATTTTGGCCTATTGTCTGCTTTACGGGATCAATAGAGCCTAAGTTGCTACCTTGTCCCTGTCCTTAGCTTGTATGCGACTTATCTTTTGTAAATGTCGATAAGTCAGACATCGTTCAGACCAGTTGAAGAGAAAGTTGAGAGTTTTGTCTTTTTAGAGTGTCAACAATCACATAAGACTCTTTAGGACAAGATTGAAACCTAGAACATAAACATACACTAACATAATGTCCGGTCTGCTATCCGTCCAGTAAAGCAAACTACCAATTATTCTACGATGGAGTTTAATGTCAACATTTTTACCTTACATGAAGCTTGGTTGTGGTAGCCATAGGAGTTTTGCTAATCTTCACATCTTCAAACCCAAATTTCTTGATAAGCTTTTTTGTACTTGGCTTAATTGACAAAGATCACATCACTCATTTGCTTGATTTGGAGTCTAAGGAAATAGTTAAGCTCTCTCATCATGCTCATTTCGAACTCTTTCTTCATGCATGATTTAAAATTCTTATAAATTTTTTCATTAGTAAATTCAAAAATGATATCAACATATTTTTATACTATCAAGATATCATAATTTACATGCTTTGTAAACAATGTGGTATCAACTTTACCTTTAACAAAACTATTTTCAACAAGAAAACAACTAAATCTTTCGTACCAAGCTCTTGGAGCTTGTTTTAAACCATACAAAAACTTTCGAGTTTGAAAATAAAATCCGGATGTGTAGAATCAATAAACCAGGGGTTTGTTCAACATACACCTCCTCTTCAATTAACAATTCAAAAATACACTTTTAACATTCATTTGAAAAATGTTAAATTCCTTAAAGAGGCAAATGCAAGGGTCATCCGTATGGCTTCGAGCCGTGCTACGAGTGCAAAAGTTTTCTCAAAATCAATGCCTTTGATTTAGGTGTAACCTTGGACTGCTAGCCTAGCTTCATTTCTAATAATATTTCTCGACTCATCCAACTTATTCCTAAAGATCCATTTAGTGTCATTTATTGGCGTATCATGGGGCCTAGGAATAAGGTGCAAAACTTGATTACGCTCAAATTAATTAAGCTCTTCTTGCATTGCAAGTAACCAATATGAGTCACCCTCGGCCTCGAGGATGTTCTTGGGCTTAATGTGTGATAAGAATGCAACATGGTCACAAATATTGAGAAATTTGGAGTGAGTAGTTACCCCATTGGATACGTCACCTAAAATGAGATCTTTAAGATGACTTGTTCCGTATCTCCAATCCTTCGAAAGTGGTTGAGTTGGCTTCACTTCAACATCTTGAGCTTCGCCATGTTCATCATCTTTTGGCTTGTCATCTTCTTGCAACGGTTAGTCTTTAAAGGAAATCTTCTCCATATCTTCACCTAAGGATCAATCTTTACAATATTCTTTATAAGACAATTAGATTCTTCAAACTTAACATGCATAAACTCTTTAATAATCAAAGTTGACCTATTGAAGACCCTACATGCTTTACTAGTATTTGAGTACCCAACAAATATAGCTTCATAAGACTTGACATCAAATTACCTAAATTGTCCTTAGTGTTCAAAACAAAACATTTACAACTAAAAACTCTAAAAATTAAAATATTTGGTTTTCTCAAATAATAAATCTCAAAAGGAGTTTTAGAAATATTTTTGCAAAAATAAATTTTATTTGATATGTAACATGATGTATTTATGGACTCGGCCCATAGATATTGAAGGAGTCCGTATTCACTAATCATTATCTTAACTATCTCTTGAAGAGTGTGATTCTTTCTTTCGACGACTTCATTTTGTTGTAAAGTTTTAGGACATGAAAGTTCGTGTTTGATTCTATTTTCTTCGCAATAAGTAATAAAAGAGTGGATGATAAACTCACCACCTTTATCACTCTTAATGCGCAAAATCGAAATTTTTTCCTTTTTCAACTCTTTTTCTAAAAACATTGAAACACGAAAAGCTTCATCTTTATGTTCTAAAAAGAAAATCTATGTAAATCTTGAAAAATAATCAACTAAAATAAAAACAAATCGATTTTCATTAAGACTTTTGGTTTTAGTTAGACCAAACAAATTCATATGTATCAACTATTGATATCTTGATATCATGATATCCTTGATTGTTTTGAAAGAGGACTTGGTTTGTTTCTCAAATTGGCACGCATCGCAAATGCGATCCTTAATTAGTCTCTAATTTTGCATAATTTTCATCACATTCTCGAAACACATCTTATTGTTTGCGCTTGATCCATTGACTCTCTCTCAATCTCTCTCTTTACTTTATACCTTGCAACTATTCATATTGTGCATTCATAATTGCTTGGCTTGGTTGTGTGTGCATCACTTATTGATTGCACTTGAGTGTATTGCATTAAGTTTTTAAATTCCGCATTGAGTTCACTAGATTAGCATAATCACCTATTCACCCCCCCTCTAGGTGATCTTTCAGATCATGGGTCATCTGACGGCTAAAATAAAATCTCCCTTTGCTTAACCTTCTTATTAAAAGCTTTCGAGATTCGAGCTTGGTACAACTCAATGTGTTATTGGGCTCGCAGTCGTTTCTCATCTAGAGCTTCGAGTTCTTGAAGACGTAACCGATCATTGTCTTCTTTAGTCATCTTGGTTACTAAGGCGACCCGTAGTGACGGCATCTAGATCTCTAGCGGTATGACTGTTTCACACCCGTATACCAGAGAAAAAGGTGTATTGCCTGTCGGGATTTGAACCATAGTTCGGTAAGCCCAAAGACATTCACCAAGCTTCTCATTCAAATCTCGTTTGTTCGACGAAACAAATTTCTTAAGTAGCTTGATAATTGTTTTATTGAATGCTTCCACCAACCCATTAGCGGCAGGATTATAAGCAGTTGACACCACATTCTGAATCCAGTATTTATTGTAAAACTGATAGAATACTTGGCTTGCAAATTGGGGACCATTATCATGAATAATCCGTCATGGGACACCGAACCGATGAATGACATGGTGTTTGATAAAGTTGACCACGTTGTAAGTTTTAACTTTAATAAGCGGTATAGCCTCTGCCCACTTTGAGAAATAATCGGTTATTGTCAAGATGAACCGAAGACCTCTTGTTGACGAGGGGTGATTGCTAAAATAAAGAAACAACCAATGAGTTTAAGAATGTACCGTGTAGCTTGTGGCTAACGGGTCGTGTCCACAAGGAGGGATGCGATGGAAGCTTTTCGATGAGTCGTTTTAAAAACAAGGAATTTGTGTTCGTTTTTTAGGAAAAAGAGAATGTAAGGAAAAGAGATGAAAAAGAGAAATTTCAACTTTCAGAAAAGGATTTGGAGAAGGTGATTTGTAAAAAGCTTTAAGAGTTGTGATGTTGGTTTATAATGTGAAATCAAATCTGGGCTTACTATCTTCCTACTCAATTGTTCATTCTTCTCTTAAAGTATTAAGTCCCTCAAGTTATCATTTGCAAAACTTAAAGTTGCTTTTTCTTTAGAAAGGTTTAAGTAAAGCACATAAGATGCAGAAGGTTTGAATCCTTTTTCTTCAAGAAAGAGTTGGAATCGGATATTAAAAAATAAAGCGCGAAGAAGTAAGAATGAATTAAAAATGATTCACAAGAAGTTCAAGAAAGAATGGCGAATTCAACTATCCATACCCATCCTCATGTGCCTTCAAGAACACTTTCAACAAGAAAGGCTTTTAAGGGAGGCATGCATATGAGTTATCGGGACTTTTTCTTTAAAAACAGAAGAGAAGAAAACAAAAGAGAGTCGATAGCTTGCCCAGAAAACCTTTTAGTTATCCATGGAAAACAATAAAGCAAACATAAATATGCACAACATACCGAGACACGAGTGGAAGAAAAGGAGGCTTGCTTCTTGTATTGCTGTCACTTCAATCTTCGATTACAAGCTCTCTGTCCTCTCTCTCTCACAAGTTTTTAGACTGAACTACAAAGTAAACAATGAAATTACAACTTGAGTTCTAGCTAACAAAGAACCTAGATCCTAAGAAAATAAAAGCAAAATTTAATCCTAGTCTTCGCTGTATTTTTCCTTGCTGAAACCCCTTTTTATAGCCAAAACCTAAAAAGATAGGATCCCGGGAACGTTGGGGGAGCAAATGCTCCCCCAACTGAATTCAGTTGGCCGCGGAAACGCGGCTTGGGCCGCGTTTCTGCGGCCCTGGTGTGGCCACGTGGCCACACCAAAGGGGAGGAGGTCCCTTGTTTGAAGTGGGGCTCGCATCTTCTGCTGGTTTTCTTGTTGCTGCTTCAACCACTGACTGAATCAGTTTTTGATTTTCTAGCTTCGATTCCTCGATTCAAGGAGAGTTTTTCTCAACCCCTTGATATGCCAAGATATAGCCTAGACCTCTTCACTTCGAATTTATTCTGAATTAATTCAGAATAAAGTGGGCTGTTGGGCTTGTTCTCCTTTTATCCCTTTGAGCATTTGGGCCTACATTTAGCAAAGAAAAAAGACACTTATTAATATCATTTATTAGCAAACAAGTGTGATAAAGTGACAACATAAATGCAATGTATGTGACAAATTACACCCTCACACTTATCTTTTGCTCGCCCTCGAGCAAAACATTAGACTAACTTGAATCAATTATTAGACCACTTTCGCAGGTCACTCGATTGCACTGAGCATGTGCAACAAGCCGTTAAACCTCTAGGTCACCCCTAGAGGACGAGTTTTGTCTCGTGAGGGTTTTCAGCGGATTACACCCACAAAATCCAAAAAGGAAGAGAAAATGTTAGTATTTTCAAAAAGCATTTTTTTTAATATTTTTGAAGGAGAAAATATTTGAAGTATATTTGTGAGATCTTAAGTAATCTATAAGTTATAGGAATATCAAATTTTTCATTCCTAAACTTAGTCTCCATTCAAAAACATGTCATCAATTAAAGTAAGGAGTCAATTTGTACTTCTCATCTAGTCTATTAATTTACCCTGATTCGTATGCACCATCGTGACTGTGAAGTTTACTAAGGGTTCTTCAACATTAACTCCTATGCCTCATATTTATTTATTTTTTTGTGAACTTTTATTCCTCAATTTCATTAGGCTTTCTAATCTGCCCATGTAACGAGCTTTCAGTCGGTGACACCCAAACCGGACGGTTTTAGGGCACCAGGTGAGAAAACACCCCTAAGGACCTAAACACCCGAGCAGATAAGGCCACGAAACCAAAACTATGTAACCCTTTTAGGCGTGAATACTTATGCTTCATGAGGCATAAATACCCAGCTTAATCAGAGGATACACATTATTTATACGAGGTACCCCTTTTAGGCGTGAATATTTATGCTTCATGAGGCATAAATACCCAGCTTAATCAGAGAATACTCCTTTTTTTTTCAAACTTGTCTAATTATCTTTTGCATAAATACTAAGGCTTGCTTAGGCCAAAGCACCTAGCTACTCAATAATTAGACTTTTTTTTTAATGAGGCACAAGAGTCTCTGTTTTCAAACCCTAAGTGTGTAAGTGTATTTTGTGTGCATAGGTCATTAAGGTAAATATCAAGACTAGATTACTTTCCCAAATTTCTTCCTGACTCTAAAAATCAAACAAGTTATTTTATTTCGACCAAGTGTAAGAAATCCTAATTATGATTCTCCTATTCCTTAAAATTGACTTAAATTCTTACAAAAAATATATAAAAATATTGTCTACCCTTTTCAAAATATTATTTTTTATTTTTTATTATCAGTCATGTTAGAACCCTCTCCCACACTTATCTCATGCATTGTCCCCAATGAATGAAAGAAATGTATAAGTGCATGAAATAAAATGGAAAGGAGAAAAGTTACCGATACACTGGGTCAAAAAGACCCATTACCGTTTCATCTACCGGCACCGATTCCAAGAAAGGTTTAAGGCGTTGACCATTTACCTTAAAGTCATTTCCATTCTTGGGGTCACTGATCTCAACTGCACCGTGTGAAAACACGGTCTTTACAACGAATGGCCCAGTCCATCGTGATTTCAATTTCCTGGAAAAAGATGAAGCCTAGAATTGTAGAGTAAGACTTTTTGACCAGGGACAAAGGTTTTTCTTATGATGTGCTTGTCATGGAAAATCTTCACTCTATCTTTAGTGATCTTAGCATTTTCATAGGCCTCATTTCTCAATTCCTCCAATTCGGAAATTTGTAATTTCCGAAGGTTACCGGCCTTAGTCAAATCGAAATTCAACTGCTTGATTGCCCATAAGGCTCGGTGCTCTAACTCAACGGGCAAGTGACAAGGTTTGCCATAGACTAACCTATAGGGAGACATTCCTAAAATCGTCTTGAAAGCGGTCCTGTAGGCCCATAGAGCATCTACAAGTTTTAAGGACCAATCTTTCCGGTTTTGGTTCACAGTTTTCTTCAATATAAGTTTGACTTGTCTATTTGAAACCTCAACTTGCCCACTGGTTTGAGGATGATATGGTGTGGACAACTTGTGAGTTATGGCATACTTTCGCATAAGGGCTTCAAAAGATCTATTGCAAAAGTGGGTGCCATTATCACTGATGGTAACACGAGGGGTTCCGAAGCGGGAAAAAATGTTCTCTCTCAAAAAACTTTATGACAACTTTGTTATCATTAGTTTTACAAGGAATGGCTTCTACCCACTTGGACACGGACAGCAACCAATATGTATTGGTTCCCAAATGAGTTAGGAAATGGACCCATAAAGTCGATGTCCCAAACATCAAAGAGTTCTATTTCTAGAATTGGGTTGAGGGGCATCATATTTCGATGTGAGATCCTACCTACCATTTGGCATCTAGGGCACGTCTTGCAATAATCATAGGCATCCTTGAACAGAGTGGGCCAATAAAACCCGCTTTGTAGCACCTTTTCAGCAGTCTTGCGGGGACCAAAGTGTCCACCGTATGCAAGTTCGTGACAGAAGGACAGAACACTCCTAACCTCCTCATCGGGAATGCATCTCCTAATAATTTGGTCGGAACAGTACTTGAAAAGATACGGTTCCTCCCAAAAGAAATACCGGACTTGGGATAAGAACGGTAAACTTCATTTTTGGACCAATGAGACGGAGTTTGGTTTGTGACTAAGTAATTCACTATATCAGCAAACCAAGGTTCCCTAGAGATAGCTAAGAGATGTTCATCAGGAAAATCCTCATTGATGGGTAATTCGTTGCATGGAGAATTGGGAATCCGTGAGAGATGGTCAGCAACGACATTTTCTACACCTTTCTTGTCTCGAATTTCGAGATCAAATTCTTGAAGAAGGAGGATCCAACGAATGAGTCGGGCCTTGGCATCCTTCTTCATCATGAGATACCTAAGTGCAGAATGATCGGTGAAGATGGTTGTTTTGGACCCTAGTAGGTAGGGACGAAACTTCTCTAAGGCAAACACTACTGCCAAGAATTCCTTCTCGGTCGTAGTGTAGTTCAGTTGAGCGTTATTGAGAGTCCTACTAGAGTAGTAGATCACATGCTGCTTGTTATCAATACGTTGTCCTAGGACAGCGCCTATGGCAAAATCAGAAGCATCGCACATAATCTCAAATGGCTTAGACCAATCCGGTGCAGATATGATTGGTGCAGAAATCAGCTCTCTCTTAAGCTTCTCCCAAGAAGTGATGCAGTCAGCATCGAAAGTGAAGGACACATCCTTAGCCAACAGATTAGTCAAGGGCCTAGCAATTTTGCTAAAATCCTTGATAAATCTACGGTAGAAACCAGCGTGTCCTAGGAAGGATCTAATGTCCTTAACGCATTTGGGCATGGGAAGCTTAGCAATAACCTCGATTTTGGCTCTATCCACTTCTATTCCTTTCTTGGATATTTCATGACCCAAGACAATTCCATGTTTCACCATGAAGTGGCATTTCTCCTAGTTTAGTGTCAAATGTTTTTCAGCACAATATTGGAGGACGAGTTCAAGATGGTGGAGACATTGAGTGAATGAATTTCCGTAGATGGAGAAATCATCCATGAAGATTTCTAAGAAGCGCTCTACCATGTCAGAGAAAAGACTCAACATGCAACGTTGAAACGTTGCTGGGGCATTGCATAAGCCGAATGGCATTCGACGATAAGCAAATGTCCCAAATGGATAGGTAAACGTGGTCTTTTCTTGGTCCTCAGGAGAGATAGGGATCTGGTTATAGCCCGAGTAACCGTCCAAGAAGCAGTAGTACTCGTGACCCGCTAAACGTTCAAGCATCTGATCAATGAAGGAAAGTGGAAAGTGGTCCTTACGAGTTGCCGCATTCAGTTTCCTATAGTCAATGCAAACTCGAATCTTCATGGGAAGTCGAGTTTGAACCAACTCTTTGTTCTCGTTTTCCACTACGGTGAAACCAGATTTCTTTGGGACCGCGTGGACAGGACTGACCCATTGGCTATCCGAAATGGGATAAATTATCCCATTGTCTAAGAGTTTTATGATTTCAGCATGAACAGCCTCTTGCATAATAGGGTTTAACCTACGCTGCTGGTCTCTCTTAGGTGTGGCGTCTTCATTGAGATGGATGCGGTGTTGAACGATGGTTAGACTTAATCCCTTAATATCAATCATAGTCCACCCGATGGCTTCCTTATATTTCCTTAGAATATCTTTCAAATCTTTTTCTTCCCCGTCATTTAAATGAGAGGCAATGATGACGGGAATGGTCTCTTGTTCGCCTAGATAGGCGTACTTGAGATGCGCAGGAAGGGCTTTCAATTCTAAGGAAGAGGCAGGCTCACTTGAAGGACTAGTCAAATCTGTTGGCTCCATTGTAGGTGAAATTGGGTTTGAAGCCCAATTCACGGCAGAATCTACCACCTGATCGAGATTAAAGTCATTAGACTCTAACTCGAAGTCACTCTCCATTTCTGATTCCAATTCTTCCGTCAAGTTCTCAATTTGGTTTACTTCAAAAGTTTGGTCCTCGATGTTACGGGGTTGTTTTCCTAGATGGAAGACATTGACTTCTCTAGTCATGTCTCCAAAGGTTAACCTCATAGATCCATTCCTGCAATTGATGATGGCATTAGCAGTGGCAAGGAATGGTCGACCTAGGATGACCGGAGTTTGAGCCCTACGATTGGAGTTGGACACAGGTTGTGTCTCCAAAACTATGAAATCGACAGGGTATATGAACTTTCCTACCCGAATCAGGACATCGTTAATTTTTCCTTTTGGAACTTTAACAGAACGGTCAGCCAGTTGGATGGTGACTCGAGTTGGACTAAGGTCACCCAACCCGAGTTGTTGATAAACAGAGAATGGAAGCAAGTTGATACTTGCCCCCAAGTCAAGAAGTGCACGACTAATCTCGGCTTGTCCTATAGTGCAGGCAATGGTGGGGCTACCTGGATCTTTGTACTTGACAGGGATAGGACCCGAAAATAGCTCACTAATATTAGTGGCTAGGAAGACTTTCTTAGGAACATTAGTCTTTCTCTTCTTGGTGCACATGTCCTTAAGAAACTTAGTATAGGAAGGAACTTGTTGGATGGCATCAAGAAGTGGCACATTTATCCTCACTTGGTTAAACATCTCGATTATCTTGTCCATGTGCGGGTTTTGCTTGTTGTTTTTCAGCCTATTCGGAAATGGTACTATAGGCTGGTGCACCTGGCTGGCTGACTTGTCTTTTTCAGACTCGTCCGAATTGGAAGAAATTGGATTGGATGATGTGGAAGCTTGATTTTGGTTGTGCTGAATAGGATTGGTGGGTGTTGACACTTGGTTATCAACTTTCTTTCCTGACCTCAATGTATGCACAGCATTACATTGATTGAATGAAGGATCCTCAGCCAGATGAGCTTGTTGGGAATTCCTCGGATTGGTGATTGGCTGACTAGGTAGGGTACCCTTTTGTCTCTCATTTTGTGGGTTGGCCAGTTGACTCATTTGAACTTCTAGCCTCTGAATGGTTTGCATGAGAGAGTCTTGGTTTTTCATATATCTCTCCATGTTTCTCTCAAAGTCAGTCATTCTTCTTTCCAATTGAGGATTCTGGAAGGAGGATTGTGGAGCTTGGTTAGGAAAGTTCTGTTGATAATTTGGAAAGTTTGGTGGATGGTTGGGAGAATTATTATGAAAATTGGAGAAGTTTGGTTGATGATTGGAAGAATTGTTACCATGATGGAAGTGGTTAGCATGATTGAATCGTGAATGGTCATTGTTGTTCTGGCTCCATGAGAAATTAGGGTGATTTCTCCAGCCGGGATTGTACGTTGGTGCGTAAGGATTGTTGTTCAGCCTTGAAAAAGCCGCATTCATTGGTTCGTGATAGGATTGCTGAGCCTGAAACACTGGGCATTCCTCGAATACATGGTTCATGGCTTGACAGTAAGTGCAGCCCGGGGGTGGAAATTGGTTCGGGCTGACTTGATTGACTGGACTTGGTTCTTTCGTCTCTAGAGCTTCCAATCTTCTAGCTAAATTAGCTAACTTAGCCTCATTAGCGATGGACGATTCTATGGAGTGGAGACCTCCTTTTGAAGAGATGGAGTTAGGATTCTTATGGGTCTCACTCGCAGATTCCCATTGGATGGTTTTCTCAGCTAAATTTTCATACAAATCCCATCCCTCATCTTCATCTTTCTGCAAGAAACCCCCTTGGCACATACTTTCTAAGAGGGTTTTGGTGGAATAGTCTAAACTGTCATAGAGAATTTGGCATTATCGCCATTTCTCTATTCCATGGTATGGACATTGGACAAGGAGGTCCTTAAAGCGTTCAAAGTACCTCCAGAACGGTTCACTAGGTTCTTACTTAAATTGCATGATCGTCTTCCTAATGAGAGCGGTTTTATGGATAGGATAGAATTTCTTCAAGAAGACCTTGATGAAACCATCCCAAGATGTGATAGAACCGGCTGCTAAGCTATAGAGCCACTTTTTCGCTAGGTCCTTAAGTGCAAACGGGATAAATCTCAACCTAATAGCATCGTCTACAAGGTGTGAGATTTTCATCATAAGACATATTTTCTCAAATTCTCTTATGAAGAAGTAGGCATCTTCGGACTCTAGACCATGAAATTTGGGGAGTGTGTTGATGAATTAAGGCTTGAGCTCGAAATTGTATTCACCAACCGATGGAAGTGAAATGCACGATGGAAGTGAGGTCCTAATGGGGTAGAACCTATCCTGCAGTGATGTGGATTGAGCCGTTACTGGATCTGGTCTTGGTTCAAACTTAGGTGGTGATGTGTTTCTAGTCAACCTAGATGAATTAGGGTCTCTCGACCACACTTGCATACACAAACACAATCACAATCACAACAAGTTCAAACAGCAGTCAACAATAAAAATCAACCAAGCCTAGTCTAAGGTATCCTTGACCTAGACAACTCCTAACTGGTTGATTGTCCACAAGAGGTAGAATGTAGACCTTGACCACAAGCTAATCAGCCAGGTCAGGGCAAGATTGGTGGGAGGTTTTCCGTCAAAAGACGTTCCTTAATTAAGTAACCACCAATCTTCGGGCTTTCGGCCCTCAATCCCTTTCCTTGACACTGATTTTACAGGAGTCAATTTCCAACACTTTTCCTCTTCAGGATAATCTCCTATTGAGTTCGAGATGTCCCTAAGGCCAACGTCTATCAAATATTAATTAGGCTTAGGTTGTGCGTGCTTGGAGATGGTTGTGGGTTAAGGAAGGGTAATGACTTCCCCACCTTATCTTGATTTGGGTTTTGCCCTTAGAATTGATTTGTGCAAAGTGTTCAAGATATAGAAAGTAACATTCAAAAGCAAATATCACCCAAGAATGTTGCCTATGCTATATGCTATGCATACATACCTTACTTCCAGCTCTCTTCAACAGTAAAGTAAAAGAACTGAAAAGACTTGTGCCTAGAATGCAAATGTCTAATCAATTTTTAACTTTCAACGAATCTTTTACTGTTGACTTAAAAACAGGGATGTTGGATAGAAACACTAGCACAAATATGACATATAAAAACTAAAGTTTTTGCGAGCAATATGTCCTGCAAAACAAAGTTTTTAGTAGTCCCAAAAAAAATTTCAGATTTGCAAAGCAATTTCTTGAAATTCTGTTTCCTACTTTCGAGAGTAGGGCACAGAATTTTCAAGTCTTCTTGGCAAAGCTTGAATGCTAGATCTTGATCTTCGAGTCCCTGAAACAAACATACAAAAGTTGTTAAAACAACTACACCGTTCCCTCCCCGGCAACGGCGCCAAAAATTGATTGCTAAAATAAAGAAACAACCAATGAGTTTAAGAATGTACCGTGTAGCTTGTGGCTAACGGGTCGTGTCCACAAGGAGGGATGCGATGGAAGCTTTTCGATGAGTCATTTTAAAAACAAGGAATTTGTGTTCGTTTTTTAGGAAAAAGAGAATGTAAGGAAAAGAGATAAAAAAGAGAAATTTCAACTTTCAGAAAAGGATTTGGAGAAGGTGATTTGTAAAAAGCTTTAAGAGTTGTGATGTTGGTTTATAATGTGAAATCAAATCTGGGCTTACTATCTTCCTACTCAATTGTTCATTCTTCTCTTAAAGTATTAAGTCCCTCAAGTTATCATTTGTAAAACTTAAAGTTGCTTTTTCTTTAGAAAGGTTTAAGTAAAGCACATAAGATGCAGAAGGTTTGAGTCCTTTTTCTTCAAGAAAGAGTTGGAATCGGATATTAAAACATAAAGCGCGAAGAAGCAAGAATGAATTAAAAACGATTCACAAGAAGTTCAAGAAAGAATGGCGAATTCAACTATCCATACCCATCCTCATGTGCCTTCAAGAACACTTTCAACAAGAAAGGCTTTTAAGGGAGGCATGCATATGAGTCATCGGGACTTTTTCTTTTAAAAACAGAAGAGAAGAAAACAAAAGAGAGTCAATAGCTAGCCCAGAAAACCTTTTAGTTATCCATGGAAAACAATAAAGCAAACATAAATATGCACAACATACCGAGACACGAGTGGAAGAAAAGGAGGCTTGCTTCTTGTATTGCTGTCACTTCAATCTTCGATTACAAGCTCTCTGTCCTCTCTCTCACAAGTTTTTAGACTGAACTACAAAGTAAACAATGAAATTACAACTTGAGTTCTAGCTAACAAAGAACCTAGATCCTAAGAAAATAAAAGCAAAATTTAATCCTAGTCTTCGCTGTATTTTTCCTTGCTGAAACCCCTTTTTATAGCCAAAACCTGAAAAGATAGGATCCCGGGAACGTTGGGGGAGCAAACGCTCCCCCAACTGAATTAGTTGGCCGCGAAAACGCGGCTTGGGCCGCGTTTCCGCGGCCCTTGTGTGGCCACGTGGCCACACCAAAGGGGAGGAGGTCCCTTGTTTGAAGTGGGGCTCGCATCTTCTGCTGGTTTTCTTGTTGCTGCTTCAACCACTGACTGAATCTGTTTTTGATTTTCTAGCTTCGATTCCTCGATTCAAGGAGAGTTTTTCTCAACCCTTGATATGCCAAGATATAGCCTAGACCTCTTCACTTCGAATTTATTCTGAATTAATTCAGAATAAAGTGGGCTTTTGGGCTTGTTCTCCTTTTATCCCTTTGAGCATTTGGGCCTACATTTAGCAAAGAAAAAAGACACTTATTAATATCATTTATTAGCAAACAAGTGTGGTAAAGTGACAACATAAATGCAATGTATGTGACAAATCAAGGGGCTGATAGGTCCTATGACATCAACTCCCCAAACTTCGAATGACTACGAAGCAACAGGAGGGTGAAGTAATTTCGGAGGTTGCTGTATAAAATCTGCATGGATTTGGCAGGCTTTACACCTCTGTGCATATTTGATGGCATTAGCTACCATGGTTGGCCAATAGTAACCAAGTTTGTGCAATCGATCCTTAAGTTTCGGATCTGGTTGATGGGCTCCGCATATACCATCGTTTGCCTCTTTAAGTACTTCTTGTGCTTCCGAATTGGAGAGGCAACGGAGCAGGATACCATCGTATGAGCGACGATAAAGTGTCTTTACTGTCAGATCATAGTAGAAGCGGAGAAACCTTCGTCGAATAGAAGGTGCTTCTTTAGGGTCGTCCGACAATATGTCTCATGCAAAGCATAGTCAATGAGGGGAAACCGTCAATCTCTAAGTTCGAAGTCGATTGAGGTCACATGAACTTCATTAGTTTCCAACATATGCTTAGGACAAATAAGACGTCGAATGGCCACCGTGAAATGATAAATTGTATCAGTAGGCAAGGCCAATGTAGCTGCTAGTGCAGTCAAAGCATCGGCCATAGTATTTTAGAATCGGGACACATAACCGATGTAAAAGCCATCAAATGAATTAACCATTTTGATGACTGCATGGTAATAAGATACCAAATCTTCGTGTCGAACCTCGTATTCTCCTTAACTTGATTGATGATCAATTTTGAATCACCATAAACTTCAAGGTAGCGTACCCTCATTCCATGGGCGAGCTGAAGGCCGATGAGTAGAGCATTATATTCTGCCACATTGTTGGAACATGGTTCCGTCAATGAAAACGTCCGTGGAAGGACATGATTTTTTGGTGAGATAAATACAACCCCTACACCAGCAATTGTCTTGCCTTTAGGGCATGTTCTTGTTGCTCCATCAAAGAACATCTACCACACCTCATCCTCTAAAGTCATATTAGATTCAAAAATCTCATCTGGAATATCTTCATAAAGTTTTGAGCTTTCCGGAACCGGATGGGCGGCCAGAAAATCTGCAAGCGCTTGACCTTTGACTACTTTTTGAGGAACAAAGATTATGTCATATTGAGACAAGTGTTGGCCTAAAGGCCCATCTCTCTAGTTTTGATGATGATCAACTCATGTAGTTATAGTACTAATGATCTTGTGTTTAATTAGTGACAGATTTGTTATCAAGATCTTAGTAGGTGTGGAGCTTCAACAAAGGATTTAAAGTCAAATTTTGGAGCTAGCACCTGTTGATTCACGAGCCTATGCATCAAGACCACATCAAGAGTTGAGCTCGTTGGATCGTGTTTGGACCAAGTCTAGAAGATGAGAAGGCTTCAAGTGAAGACTTCAAGAAGATGAAGACTTGTGTCTAGGTATAAGATTTTTGCTTTTAGATAAAATGTAAAGGATAGAATAGTTGGTGGATTGCTCAAGTATATATCACACACACTCTCTTGATTTAGTTGTCTTTTCATAAAAGAAATTTCAGATTTAGAAAAGACTTTCATTTTGAAAAATACTATTTTGGTTTTTGGTGTTTCTCATGTACATGTCTTTTGAAATCAAAACCATGTTTAATGCTTAATGTCAAAAACATAGATATCTTATTTGTGTAGTGGATCATGTCCATACACACTATACTTTAATTCAAAATATCTTGTTTTTGTATCATGAAGAAGTTTGGAAAACAAGTTTTAGAAAAATACAAGTTTTCAATTGAGCCAATTTTTCCATATTACAAAAATAGTCTAAATCATTTGTAACATGCCTTAATTTTGTGCAAGCATGTTTGTTTATCAAAGTATATTGGTAAAACTATTTTGTAGATTTTCTGTGAATTTATGGGATTTTTATGTGAGCCAAAAGACCAAGTTTTTAATCCCTAGTTCAAACTTGACCTGGCTTCAGCCGGTCGATCGACCCGGTCGACCGACGTGCACAGACCTGCACGCCAGTTCTGCAGGATGGCCGGCCGACCGACCCGGTCGACCGTCCAGAGAGCTCTGCTCTCTGGAAAGGCCCCGGCCGACCGTACGGTCGACCGGACAGAGAGATTGCTCTCTGTATCCTGGCTCGGTCGACCAGCCGGTCGACCGATGGCTCAAACGGTCTGAAATATGACCGTTGGCCGGCCGACCGGACGGTCGACCGTTAGGCCTGACAGAACCCCAACGGCTAGTTTTTCTGAGCCTATAAATTTGGGGGTTTGGGCATTGTTTTTCACTAAGATTTTGGAGACTTTTAGAGCCAGTTTTTCTCATTCTTTTCAGAGGTTTTCTCCACATATTTGAGAGAAAATATTTCCTATCAAAAGGGAAGATTTTATCAAGAGTGTTAAAAGTGATTCTTTGAGTTTTTTCCTCCACCATTCTCATCCTAGTTTTCTCACACAAACACTTGAGCTATCCATTGATTATTCATCTTATAGGAGTGTTGTAGTGAGAGCTTTTATTGGTGATCAAAGTGTTTAGATCACCAAGAGATTTCATTTTTGTACTTTGAGGAAACGGGCAAGTGTGCTCGTGGTGGTTTAGAGTTCGGTTGTGAACTCTTGGTTTGAGGTGCGGCCTCGGCAAGCTTGTGGGGCTTGCGTGTGTACGGGACTAGGGAGTCCGAGGGATTGTAGGTGTTGCGGCACCAAGGAGAGATCCATTGGGATCGTGCATAGTAGAAATCCTTCGTGTTTTGAAGGCGGGGATGTAGAGCAAGTGTACTCGAACCTCGAAACAAATCCCTTGTGTTTGCGATTGCTCACTCTCTCTCTCTGTCTCTTGTTTATATCTTGCATTCCTTTATTGTGTTTATCTTTACATGCATGATATACTTGTGTGCTTAATTGTTATACTTGCTTGGGTTGTTTGCTAACACTTGTATTTAACCAAGAGAGCTAACGCGGCACCTCAACCCTTATCAAGGGGAATCTAGAGGAGTTTGTCCAGAGCCCTTCACAGGGAATTCGGCAACACTCTTGTGTTATACATGGTGTTTAGTTTAAATAGTTTGTTTAGGTCATAATAGTTTTTACTTCCGCATTATTTGGCATTTAGTGACCATTAGATTAGCCATCACCTATTCACCCCCCCTCTAGGTGAACCTACAATTGGTATCAGAGCCAAGTGCTATGAATTTGGGTCTAACAACCTAGAGTTAAAGATCCTCATTTTTAGGCTAATCACAATATTTGTACACACACTATGGATTTCATGTCACCACCCACCTTTGACATTCTTAACATCCAAATTTGGAAGGTTAAGATGTCTTTGTACCTCAAAGCCCTAGGCATTCATGTTTATCTTGCCACAACTAATGATGCATATTGTTTGAATGGTAAGAACATTGAGGCTAATTCAAAAGCCCTACATGCTTTAAGATCTACCCTAAATGATGATTATTTATCTAGGGTTGCTAATCTTAATTTGGCTTTTGTAGTTTGGAACACCCTCCTCTCCCTTGGCGAAAAGGAACAATACTATGCGGGGAGTGACTCGGATGTTGGAAGCAACACCTCCAACGTGTGCTACATGGTCCAAGGGGATAACCCCCTTGAGGTAACTACCGAATTCGAGGATGAAGATAATAACATGTCATATGAAGAGCTCTCTACATTTTGTCAATTATTGCTTGAGAAATATGACATGATTAAAATGGAGAATAAAAATTTGAAAAAGAAGTTTGATTGCATGCATATAGAAAATGATTCATTTAGAACTAAGATTGCATGCTTAGAAAAAGAAAATAATGTTTTGAAAAATGAAAATGTTTCCCTTATGTCTAAATTAAATGATTTGTGTGAAGGGAACACTATTTTGAAGAATAAAATTGATTTGGTGGAAAAACAAAGAGAAGTTATTTTTCAAGAAAATAAATCTTTGAAAAGAAAAGTTTTTGAAAATGAAAAAGATTGTTTCTAAAAGGAAAAAGAAAAATGATTCTTTATCTCATCATGCTTTACATGCCACCACTAATGAGATTAAAGATTTGAAAAATAAAATGGATTGTTTGAGTTCAACTTTGAACTCTTGTGTATTTAACCATACTAGGTTGGAGTCAATGTTTTCAAAGAAACAAACTCCACACATTCATGCACCACATCATCATGCATATGCTTATGTTGCACGTCATGATCACACTCCTACACATAAGCATCCTAAGGTGTACACATGTACACATTGTGGCCGCAAAGGCCATTTAGCAAAATTTTGTTATGACAAGTTGCATCATTTTAATTTTGCTAATAATAAAAATTTTTGGGTTCCTTACAAGACTAACCCCAAAGGACCCAAGAAAATATGGGTACCAAAATCCTCACCTTGTGTATTTGATGTAGGTGAGGGCTCTCACAAAACGTGAGAGATTTGGTGCCTTGATGGTGGGTGCACTTGAACTAAAAGGACACATATTTGGAGCACCGCTATCAAGAAGGTTTTGGTGGAAAAGACGACCAAGCTTGGAGCTTTGGAGTTGGTAACAATCTCTAAACTCCTACTTTTTATGTACATGCTTTTTACATATATCATATTCATAGCACGTTCATGATTTTTTTTGTTCTTATGTGCTTCATGCGGTAAAAACATGCTTAGATGTAGTTTTTATCAAAACTTGTATTATTCATGTACAAATAGTGAGTTACATTTGATTTATATATATTTGCACTTCATGCTCATTTGTACCCACTATATGCACATGTATAGGATAGTTTTGATGATTCTTTCATTTATACATGCTTTGCCAAATTTTATGATTTTACTTCATGTATATGTATTTTTAATTCAAATCTAATAAATATACATGTATACCCGTGGGTCTCTTGCCTTCATGCAAATACAATTGATAGACTCTTTTATGTTTGGGATATGTATGCATATTGTTAGATTTAGATAAATCATACATATACCTAGAAGTGTGCTTTGTTTTTATGAAAAATGAATGTTCATGTTTGATTTTAAAAAAAATGAATTTTTATGATTTAAAAATGATACTCACACTTTTTGAGCTTCAATGTCTATTTTCATGACTTTTGAACACTCACACTTTATTTATTTTGTCATGACTTAGTTTCATGGACATATTTTTGAGCTTTATAGACTATGAGTGTAAATTTTGTGTATTTAGTTTTGTTTCATGAAAAACATATGATTATTGTATTTTGAAGGATCTTTAACTAGTTTTTCAAAAATCAATTTATACTAGTTATTTATTCTTCAAATTTGTAGTTTATGAGATATCCACATGATCCTACTTTACTTCAATCATATGGATAAATTATTTTGTGTTCTTAAGATTTGATTGAATATTAGTTTAAATGTTAGTTTTTGACAACACTAGGATTTATACTTGTACATATTGTGGGTCACAAATAAATCTATATATGATTGGGTTTGATTGCTTATTTGTGCCCATTAGGTGTGCTAGTATAGCCTAGTTTTGATGATCCTTACATTTTTAAACTTGTATTCCCATTTTAGATTTGTATTATGATCATGTGCTTTCATTTCATGTATATGTTTATTTTGCCAAACTTTAAGATATACATGTATCCTCTTGAGTCATTTGCCTTTCATGCAAATCTATATATATGGACTCAATTGTGTTTAGGGATATGTATGTATACTTCTTGTGTTGTCAAAACATACATATACCTTGAAATATAATTTTTTTAATAAAAAATTTTGTGGTGATTTTTATGTTTTCAAAATTTATGATAATTTTCACATTGTCTTATTTAAAGGAATATTGAGCTTCATTGCCATTTTCATGTGATTTACACATATTTCATGAAAAATATTTTTATTTTATTTCTTGATTGAAGGATTCCGTACTAGTTTTCAAACATTTTCATTTAACTAGTTCGAGTTCTTCATGTGGTAGATTATATGATGTATATACTTAAGCTTATTTTTCTATTGGTATCATTGGATATTTTCAATTGGTATCAATATGAACTTCTTTTGTATATACTCATATTTTGTTTTCTCATATATGTATGTATCAATTTCATTTGGTATACTCATTTTTCATACATATATATATGAGTTATTTGTACTTGAGTTAAAATTGTTTTACATGTTTAAAGCACAAAGTTGTTTATGATAAGAAAATAAATATTTTAAGAAAAATTCTCAAGATTTGTTTTATTGAGAAAATTCAAAATTTTGTTTTATAAGAAAAATTCAAAATTTTTGATTTGTATTGCCTATATGCAAGGAGAGCTTAACATCTCTTCTACATATAAATTCATGTTGAGTGTATTGTATATTGAGGAGCTTGACAACTCTTCTTTATGCGGTACACGTGTGTAGGGGGAGCTTCACATCTCCTCTTATGCATTACATATTATACGTTATGTGAATTAGGGCTTGTCATCCCTCTTTCATGTAATGTATATGTGTAGGGAAGTTACTTAACCGTCTTCCTCTTCATGAATGTATATCGCATATAACCTTTTATTGACTTATTTGTTTACCCCTTCATTGGTTCCTTGTTTCGGACAAAAAGGGGGAGAAAAATTTGATGATTTTGTTTTACTTTAACCCCTTTGTTGATGATTGACTAAAAGGGGGAGAGGTATTTGGTTTATATGCATGTTTTGTGAAAAAGAATTGTTTATGCATATATGTTTTGTTTTTGCAAATAGGAGAAAAAGAATTTGATTTGTTTTTATGCTTGAGTGCATGTTTATCTCCTTTATTTGCATACATGTTTATGTGCTTCATTGCCATATTTATTTGTCTATTTGGTATGTATGAGTTAAGGGGGAGCTTCTTTGGAGCCTTACTTTAATCCATACATATATAACTTCATGAGTTTTGTCATCATCAAAAAGGGGGAGATTGTTGGCCCAAAGGCCCATCACTCTAGTTTTGATGATGATCAACTCATGTAGTTATAGTACTAATGATCTTGTGTTTAATTAGTGACAGATTTGTTATCAAGATCTTAGTAGGTGTGGAGCTTCAACAAAGGATTTAAAGTCAAGTTTTGAAGCTAGCACCGGTTGATTCACGAGCCTATGCATCAAGATCACATCAAGAGTTGAGCTCGTTGGATCGTGTTTGGACCAAGTCTAGAAGATGAGAAGGCTTCAAGTGAAGACTTCAAGAAGATGAAGACTTGTGTCTAGGTATAAGATTTTTGCTTTTAGATAAATGTAAAGGATAGAATAGTTGGTGGATTGCTCAAGTATATATCACACACACTCTCTTGATTTAGTTGTCTTTTCATAAAAGAAATTTCAGATTTAGAAAAGACTTTCATTTTGAAAAATACTATTTTGGTTTTTGGTGTTTCTCATGTACATGTCGTTTGAAACCAAAACCATGTTTAATGCTTAATGTCAAAAACATAGATATCTTATTTGTGTAGTGGATCATATCCATACACGCTATACTTTAATTCAAAATATCTTGTTTTTGTATCATGAAGAAGTTTGGAAAACAAGTTTTAGAAAAATACAAGTTTTCAATTGAGCCAATTTTTCCATATTACAAAAATAGTCCAAATCATTTGTAACATACCTTGATTTTGTGCAAGCATGTTTGTTTATCAAAGTATATTGGTAAAACTATTTTTGTAGATTTTCTGTGAATTTATGGGATTTTTATGTGAGCCAAAAGACCAAGTTTTTAATCCCTATTTCAGACCTGACCTGACTTCAGCCGGTCGACCGACCCGGTCGACCGACGTGCACGCCAGTTCTGCAGCATGGCCGGTCGACCGACCCGGTCGACTGTCCAGAGAGCTCTGCTCTCTGAAAAGGCTCCGGCCGACCGCGCGGTCGACCGGACAGAGAGATTGCTCTCTGTATCCTGGCTCGGTCGACCGGCCGGTCGACCGATGGCTCAAACGGTCTGAAATATGACCGTTGGCCGGCCGACCGGACGGTCGACCGTTAGGCCTGACAGAACCCCAACGGCTAGTTTTTCTGAGCCTATAAATTTGGGGGTTTGGGCATTGTTTTTCACTAAGATTTTGGAGACTTTTAGAGCCAGTTTTCCCATTCTTTTCAGAGGTTTTCTCCACATATTTGAGAGTAAATATTTCCTATCAAAAGGGAAGATTTTATCAAGAGTGTTAAAAGTTATTCTTTGAGTTTTTTCCTCCACCATTCTCATCCTAGTTTTCTCACACAAACACTTGAGCTATCCATTGATTATTCTCTTATAGGAGTGTTGTAGTGAGAGCTTTTATTAGTGATCAAAGTGTTTAGATCACCAAGAGATTTCATTCTTGTACTTTGAGGAAACGGGCAAGTGTGCTCGTAGTGGTTTAGAGTTCGGTTGTGAACTCTTGGTTTGAGGTGCGGCCTCGGCAAGCTTGTGGGGATTGCGTGTGTACGGGACTAGGGAGTCCGAGGGATTGTAGGTGTTGCGGCACCAAGGAGAGATCCATTGGGATCGTGCATAGTGGAAATCCTTCGTGTGTCGAAGGCGGGGATGTAGAGCAAGTGTGCTCGAACCTCGAAACAAATCCCTTGTGCTTGCGATTGCTCACTCTCTCTCTCTCTCTCTTTGTCTCTTGTTTATATCTTGCATTCCTTTATTGTGTTTATCTTTACATGCATGATATACTTGTGTGCTTAATTGTTATACTTGCTTGGATTGTTTGCTAACACTTGTATTTAACCAAGAGAGCCAACGCGGCACCTCAGCCCTTATCAAGAGGAATCTAGAGGAGTTTGTCCAGAGCCCTTCACGGGGAATTCGGCAACACTCTTGTGTT
Organism: Agave tequilana; assembly: GCA_038442645.1. NCBI lineage: Eukaryota > Viridiplantae > Streptophyta > Magnoliopsida > Asparagales > Asparagaceae > Agave > Agave tequilana. The sequence goes on along the minus strand of JAVJIF010033233.1, from coordinate 21,959 downwards.
ATACGTGGTGTTTAGTTTAAATAGTTTATTTAGGTCATAATAGTTTTTACTTCCGCATTATTTGGCATTTAGTGACCATTAGATTAGCCATCACCTATTCACCCCCCTCTAGGTGAACCTACAACAAGAGGATGACCCACTTAGGTAACCTTGAATTCAACGATCCTGGTTTCATCATGAGGATACACAATGGATTAACTCTGAAATGACATGTATGGTTTGGCCGACCAAGTAATGTCGCATCTTTTGAATCGCAAAGACAAGACCTAAACATTCCTTCTCAATAGGGTTATACTGGGACTCAGCTCCTATCAGTCCTGCTCAGATAGTAAATGGCCTGTTCGTGGCCGTCATCATTCTTTTGAGCAAGCAGAGCACCAAGAGAATGGTCCATAACTTTTAGATAAAGCAGAAATGATCTTCCTGATGTGGGAGACACTAAGACTAGGGGTTCAGTGAGGTATTTCTTGATATCCTCGAAAGCTTCTTGTACGAAAGAAACACGCTTTTTCATAAGTCGGGTGAATGGTTGATAACGGCCTGAGAGATTTGCGATGAATCTTCTGATATATGCCAATCTTCCTTGCAGACCCCTGAGTTTTTGAGATTCTTAGGTGGATGCATGTTCTGAATAGCTTTGACCTTGTCTGGGTCAAGATGAATTCCTTTTGATTGACAATAATCCCAAAAATTTGCCACTTGAAACCCCCAAGAAGGATTTTGTTGGATTCATTTTCAGCTGATAATCAAATCCTATCTCCCCTTGCGGAGACAATTAAGCCATTGGGCTCCCCAACGGAGTCCCCATCTTGTTTTCCATTGGAAATTGAATCGGAAAAACTTACAAAAAGAGTGTTGATGAGCGAAATTATAAGTAATTGAAAAGAAATTACAGGTAGATCTCCTCTGAAATTTCTGAGAAAGTATGCTTGTAGGAATCTGATCAGCGCACGATCACTTTATCCCTTTGACGATGCAATCGGTCAAACGGCCGCACTGCCTCCTAATAGGATTTTCTTCTCATTTGGTTCTGAAAATTGAGTATTTGGAAGCAGGAGAACAAGAGAACACTTTCTTTAAGAATATCTTCTCGAATCTTTTGCCCACTCTTCCTCTCTCTAGCCAACTCTTCGTCCCTCCTCCTTGGCTCAACAATGGACTGTTTATAGTAAAAAATGGGGTGTAAACGTCCCCCTTGAATTCAACAAGACCGAATCAGTCTTTAGCTTCACACGAGGCTACAAGTGACCTTGCGGCGAAGCTATTTGCGAGCTTCTGGCGAAGCTAGTGAGTTCGTGCGAACTCTCCGTCGCTATCGTGGCTTAATTGTCTCCACTTAATGTGGGACGAAGTGGGCGGATGTAACCTCCCACTTAAAGTGGCGTTAATCCCACTAAATTAGTGGGGTTCACCCATTAATCCCTCGTGAGAAACGGTCAATTGATGACCTGATAAAGCTCGCTGCGGAGCTAAATGAGAGGCTCTCTTTTTAGGGTGAAGTTACATGTGTAGCCTCATCCAAAGCTAAGACTTAGCTCATAGCTTCAGGCGATGTTACCTTCAAAACCTCGTGCGAAGCTAAGATTCAGCCCATAGCGGAGCTGAACCATTTCTTCCTTCTAGCGAAGTTAGGGACGAAGCTTTTAGTGCGAAGCTATTGGATCAGCTTCTGGTGGAGCTAAATGTGAAGCTCCGTGCGAAGTAAATTGGAAGTTTCGTGCGAAGCTTACAACATCGGCCTTTTAGTGATCCTCGATTAGACCTGTCTTCATAGACTTGCTTGGGCTTCTCTTCAAAGGCAATTTTGGCCTATTGTCTGCTTTACGGGATCAATAGAGCCTAAGTTGCTACCTTGTCCCTGTCCTTAGCTTGTATGCGACTTATCTTTTGTAAATGTCGATAAGTCAGATATCGTTCAGACCGGTTGAAGAGAAAGTTGAGAGTTTTGTCTTTTTAGACTGTCAACAATCACATGAGACTCTTTAGGACAAGATTGAAACCTAGAACATAAACATACACTAACATAATGTCCGGTCTGCTATCCGTCCAGTAAAGCAAACTACCAATTATTCTACGATGGAGTTTAATGTCAATATTTTTACCTTACTCATCTTTATCAAGCTTGGTTGTGGTAGCCATAGGAGTTTTGCTAATCTTCACATCTTCAAACCCAAATTTCTTGATAAGCTTTTTTTGTACTTGGCTTAATTGACAAAGATCACATCACTCATTTGCTTGATTTGGAGTCTAAGGAAATAGTTAAGCTCTCTCATCATGCTCATTTCGAACTCTTTCTTCATGCATGATTTAAAATTCTTATAAATTTTTTCATTAGTAAATTCAAAAATGATATCAACATATTTTTATACTATCAAGATATCATAATTTACATGCTTTGTAAACAATGTGGTATCAACTTTACCTTTAACAAAACTATTTTCAACAAGAAAACAACTAAATCTTTCGTACCAAGCTCTTGGAGCTTGTTTTAAACCATACAAAACTTTTCGAGTTTGAAAATAAAATCCGGATGTGTAGAATCAATAAACCAGGGGTTTGTTCAACATACACCTCCTCTTCAATTAACAATTCAAAAATACACTTTTAACATTCATTTGAAAAATGTTAAATTCCTTAAAGAGGCAAATGCAAGGGTCATCCGTATGGCTTCGAGCCGTGCTACGAGTGCAAAAGTTTTCTCAAAATCAATGCCTTTGATTTAGGTGTAACCTTGGACTGCTAGCCTAGCTTCATTTCTAATAATATTTCTCGACTCATCCAACTTATTCCTAAAGATCCATTTAGTGTCATTTATTGGCGTATCATGGGGCCTAGGAATAAGGTGCAAAACTTGATTACGCTCAAATTAATTAAGCTCTTCTTGCATTGCAAGTAACCAATATGAGTCACCCTCGGCCTCGAGGATGTTCTTGGGCTTAATGTGTGATAAGAATGCAACATGGTCACAAATATTGAGAAATTGGAGCGAGTAGTTACCCCATTGGATACGTCACCTAAAATGAGATCTTTAAGATGACTTGTTCCGTATCTCCAATCCTTCGAAAGTGGTTGAGTTGGCTTCACTTCAACATCTTGAGCTTCGCCATGTTCATCATCTTTTGGCTTGTCATCTTCTTGCAACGGTTAGTCTTTAAAGGAAATCTTCTCCATATCTTCACCTAAGGATCAATCTTTACAATATTCTTTATAAGACAATTAGATTCTTCAAACTTAACATGCATAAACTCTTTAATAATCAAAGTTGACCTATTGAAGACTCTATATGCTTTACTAGTATTGGAGTACCCAACAAATATAGCTTCATAAGACTTGACATCAAATTACCTAAATTGTCCTTAGTGTTCAAAACAAAACATTTACAACTAAAAACTCTAAAAATTAAAATATTTGGTTTTCTCAAATAATAAATCTCAAAAGGAGTTTTAGAAATATTTTTACAAAAATAAATTTTATTTGATATGTAACATGATGTATTTATGGCCTCGGCCCATAGATATTGAAGGAGTCCGTATTCACTAATCATTATCTTAACTATCTCTTGAAGAGTGTGATTCTTTCTTTCGACGACTTCATTTTGTTGTAAAGTTTTAGGACATGAAAGTTCATGTTTGATTCTATTTTCTTCGCAATAAGTAATAAAAGAGTGGATGATAAACTCACCACCTTTATCACTCTTAATGCGCAAAAGCGAAATTTTTTTCCTTTTTCAACTCTTTTTCTAAAAACATTGAAACACGAAAAGCTTCATCTTTATGTTCTAAAAAGAAAATCTATGTAAATCTTGAAAAATAATCAACTAAAATAAAAACAAATCGATTTTCATTAAGACTTTTGGTTTTAGTTAGACCAAACAAATTCATATGTATCAACTATTGATATCTTGATATCATGATATCCTTGATTGTTTTGAAAGAGGACTTGGTTTGTTTCTCAAATTGGCACGCATCGCAAATGCGATCCTTAATTAGTCTCTAATTTTGCATAATTTTCATCACATTCTCATATTTATTTCATGTAAAATTCTACTAATAAATCCTTACTTGCTTGATCCTAGGTCCATGGTGGTTAAATGAAGAAGAAGGTCTAAATCACCATTATTTGGTGATTAAAAGGCTTAAAAGATAGCTATTGACCTAGAGGGCTGACTCTGTCAAAATCAGGAGCGTTAGCCAACAGGGAGACAACAACGCAGTACGCAGCAGGCGGCGCCGCACGTGCCGCCCAAGGAAAGCCGCAGAAACGCGGCATTTTGCCGTGAAAACGCGGCCAAACCAGAAACCAAGAGATCCAACCGACAGGGGGACAACCAGGCGGCGCGCAGCGCCGTAAAAGCATTGCCGCGGAAACGCGGCAAATGCCGCGTTTCCGCGGCCTTGTGGGCACGCGGCAGGGGACAACCAGGCGGCGCGCGGCGGGGGACAACCAGGCGGCGCTGCGCGTGCCGCCAAAGTACTGCCGCGAAAACGCGGCAAATGCCGCGTTTCCGCGGCCATGTGGCCGCGCGGCGCGCCGCGTTTTGGGCCAGGGTTTGTCCCCTGGCCCCCCTCATTCCTGATGCCTATAAAAGCCCAGGAGGGTTCTTCAGTTGAGAGATCCAGGAAGTTGGAGAGAAATTTGTTGTTTTTTTTTAGGTTTAGTTATTGTTGTTCTTCTTCTTCTAAGTTCTAGGTTTAGGATTTAGCCATTAAAGTGAAAGAGAGAGAGTTTGTAAGGAGTTGTATTTGGAAGGGTGACAAGATAAATACAAGTACTACTTCTCTTCCTTCTTTCCATTTACTTGTCTTTAAATTTGCTTTTACATTCTTGCTTTAGTGTAACTCCTTCTCTTTATCTCTTTTCTTTTGTTGTTCTTTCTTTTACAATGTGTAACTAACTCCTCCATAGCATGGCTAACTAACTACTAACCCCCTAATCTTTAACTGCTTAATCGATAACCCGCATGAGTCAATAGTGTCAACAAGCCTTGTGCAAACGAGAGCTATGGCTTTTTAAAACGAGGGTTCTAACTCTAATTTACCTACAAGTATCTACTTTCTTATACTTCATGCTTAATGAGTTTTGATGATCTATAAATTTTGTACTTTGCTTGTTGTTGTAAGTTAGAGACTTTCCTTTTAACTTTGCCGATACCATTAGTGCACTCGTGTCTTCCCGTATTCTTGCCTTCTAATGGATCTTGATATGGGAATGTCCGAGTTTTTGCCGTGTAAAGCAAAGTTATAGGAAGAACTTTCACTCGATTTTCACGTGAATAGTTCCATTGCATCAGGGGTAAGCTTGCCTATGATCCATCGTGAGGCATATCTTCAAGAAGTTAGGGATTAGTGGGAGCAATTAGTAGAAGGTTAGCCATGCGTTTTTACAACTAAGAAAAATTCACTTTTACAACTACCAAAACATTTTCCAACAATCCTTGAAACAACTTGTTTTCACTTTTTAAATTCTTTATTTGGAAACAAAGAACATTCTCTTTTCTTGAACATAAAAGCCGCATCAAGCTTCCATTGCTCTCCCTCCTTGTGGATACGACCCGTATAGCCACTTCGCTACTACGGAAGAATCACAAAAGCAGTAACTTCGACCCACTCTCTTTCTACTTTTCTTGTGCTTGCTTTTTGCCGATCAAATTTTGGCGCCGTTGCCGGGGAGGGAACGGCTTTATTGTTCACTACTAAAGATTGTTCTTTATTTTGTGTGCAGGAGAAGAACCAAGGAACTCACTTTCACGGGAAGCAAAAGAGGTGGCCAAGGACATTGCGCGAGGATTCATTTGCCCTCGGGAAGATTCGTGTAAAAGCGAGTTTTTCCGATTGAAGTACTAACAAACTCGTTTGCAGGGTTGCCGAAAGCCGCTAAAAAAATTTTTTTTGCTTTCTAAATTTTTAGTTTCCTTGGATGCTTCACCATATGCATGTGTAATAAATTCAACAGGAATTCACTTGTTGCGTAATTGAAATTTGGATTAGACTTTTGCATTTAGGGCACGTGTCTATTTCAATTCATTTCAATTCTGTTGAAGAGTGCTGGAGACAAGGTACGTGTGCATTCATATAGAATAGGACCAACATTCTGAAGTGATTTACCGCTTTGAGTGTTACCTTGCTGTGAATAAACTGTACACTTGCACAATTGACTTTAAGGGCAAAACCCAAATAAACAAGATAAGGTGGGGATTTCATCACCCTTCCTTAGCCCAAAAACCATCTCCAAGTGCACTCACATTTTCCCCAAGCCTTAACTAAATACAATAGACGTTGGCCCTAGGGACATCTCGGACTCACTAAGAGATCAACCGAGGTTGGAAATTGTAAGAACTTTACTCCTGCAAAATCGGTGTCTAAGGAAAGTGGATTTAGAGGTAAAGCCTCGAAAGCTCCGTGGTTTGGCATAATTAGGCCAGTGGCTCCGCCCGGATACCTCCCCCCGAGCTTTGCCCTTTCCTGGCCGATTAGCTTGTAGTCAAGTTCCTGCAACAACCTTCCCTGGAGAATCGACCAGTTAGGAGTCGTCTAGGTCCAGGTACCTTAGACTAAGGCTTGTGGTTGTTTTTGATTTCTTTTGTTTGTTTTTTTATTCTTTTCGATTGCTTGCTGTTTTCACGTTGGTTGTGGTGTGCTGAATGCAAGAGTGGGTGAGAGATCCTTCAACTTCCAGATTAACAAGAAACACTTCTCTACCTTTGCATCCAGAACCGGTGATGGCGTCACTTCAGGATAGATTTTACCCGATCAGAACCTCGCTTCCATCTTGCATAAAACTTCCTGAAGCAAACAGAAATAACTTTGAGTTAAAGCCCCAATTCATTAACACTCTTCCCAAATTTCATGGTTTAGAATCAGAGGACGCATACTTCTTTGTTAGGGAATTTGAAGAAGTATGCCTTATGATGCAAATACCCCAGCTAGGAGACGATGCCGTTAGGTTACGTTTCATCCCTTTTTCCCTAAAGGACCTAGCTAAGAAGTGGTTGTACAGTTTGGCAGCAGATTCAGTCACGACGTGGGATGATTTCGTCAAGGCTTTCTTGAAGAAATTTTACCCAATTCACAAAACTGCCCTCATTAGGAAGAACATCATGCAGTTTAAGCAAGACCCGAGCGAACCATTTTGGAGATACTTTGAGCGATTCAAAGATCTCCTCGCTCAGTGCCCTCATCATGGCGTGGAGAAATGGCGTCAGTGCCAGATTCTCTACGATGGTCTAGATTATCAGACTAAGACCCTGTTAGAAACGATGTGTCAGGGAGGGTTCTTACAGAAGGATGAGAATCAGAATTGGGATTTGTTTGAGGATTTAGCGGAGAAAACCCTGCAATGGGAGCCAGCCTCGGAAAAACCTAGGAATTCACAATCTATAGCTTCAAAGGAGGGCTCCTATCCCAAGAATCATCCATAGCTGCTGAGGCTAAGATTACTACCCTGATGAGAAGGATAGAGGCTCTGGAAACAAAAGAGCCTGCTAGTGTCAACCAGATCAACCCACCACCGATTCACAATCCGGGTTGTTCATATTGTCAGGCACCGAACTATGTCTTTGAAGAGTGCCCTGTTTTCCATGCCCAACAAATGCCACCGGAACACATGAACGCGGTTTACTCACGGTCGCCTCACAACCCCTACTCGCAGACCTACAATCCCAGCTGGAGGAATCATCCAAATTTCTCCTGGGCCCAAAACAATCCTCCCAGGCCTAATTTTTCCAACAACTTTCACCACCCTGCTCCTCCACCACCTTTTCCCAGTCAAGCCCCATCTTCGTCCTCCCAAGGCTCTCCAATGGAAAAGAAAATCAGTAAATTGGAGGAGAGCATAGAGGCTTTCATTAAGTCCCAGGCTGCTTTCATGCAGAACCAGGAACAAACTCTGAATAGTCATTCACAGGCCATATCAAGGTTAGAATTGCAGATGAGCCAGTTAGCTAGCTCCCTAAGTGAAAGACCTAAGGGTACTTTGCCTAGTCATCCATTAGTTAACCCAAAAACCTCCAACCAAGCATATGAAGTCCAGGATCTATCAATTAACCAGTGTAATGCTGTTTACACACTGAGATCTAGAAAGAAGGTAGAAAACCAGGTCTACCAGCAGAAGAGTTCAGTCCATCCTGATCCCACTCAAGCCTCCACCTCTGCTAGTTCCTCCCAATCCGCTCCACAGACATCTGACGAGGACAAAGCTGCTGAACAAGTTCACAAGCCTGTAGCACCCTTTCCCAATAGGCTTAGGAACAATAATAAAAATATGCACATGGAGAAAATGCTAGAGATATTCAACCAGATTAAGTTAAATGTGCCACTTCTAGACGCTATCCAATAAGTCCCGGCTTATGCCAAATTTTTGAAGGATATGTGTACTAAGAAGAGAAAGACCAATGTGCCCAAGAAAGTGTTCTTGGCCACTAACATAAGCGAAATTCTGTCTGGTCCCATTCCGGTGAAATACAAGGATCCTGGATGTCCCACCATTTCCTGCACCATAGGACAGACTGAAATCAGTAGAGCGCTTCTTGACCTGGGAGCAAGTATCAATTTGCTACCTCTCTCTGTATACCAGCAACTTGGGTTGGGTGAGCTAAGCCCAACTCGAGTCACCATTCAGCTAGCTGACCGATCTGTGAAGATCCCAATGGGGGAAATCACAGATGTCCTCATCCGGGTCGGGGATTTCATTTACCCCGTTGACTTCTGTACGTGTCGGAAAAAAGGGAAAGAAGTCTTTACTGTAAAATTTTCCTTGAATCAGATGAAAAAATTACAACAAAACTGCTTTTTCCTTCCAGTTACAAGGGAGGGAGGATGTTGAGTCTTGAATCCTCCCTTTGTTTAAGGCTGGGTTCTTCGTGTGGCGGTGGAGAGTGAATCTTGTTCTCCGTTGACCGGATGACCGTCGGGATCGTCAGGGAATCTTCTCTTTGGCTGGTAGAGGGAGTAGCACAGTTCTGTCTACCAAAACTCTCAAAGAGAAGGTAGGCAAAGAGCAGCTTGTACGCAGCAAGCTTGACGAAGAGTTGAGCTCTCTCCTGTCTCGGTCTGTCTCTCTCTGTGATCTTCTGATGCCAGATGCCTTTCTGATCGCCCTTGTGTCTATCCCCTCTCTTCTCTGATTGCCTCGACCTCATAGCAAACGAAGCTATTTATAGAGGTCCTAAGGGGTGAACGTGCCCCCTAAAAATGCTCCACGATGAGGGGCCAACTTCCCCACTTCCCCGCTATGTGGGCGGTGACTGGCCCAATAACCAGGGCGGTTATAACCGAGGCGCGAGACGCGGGTGTCGAGCCCACGCGCCTTGATGTTGAGACGCGGGTGTCGAGCCCACGCGCCTTGATGCTGAGACGCGGGTGTCGAGCCCTCGCGCCTTGATGCTGAGCCTTCGCGTCTAGAACTTGAAACTCTGCTTTTTAATGGCTTGTCTTTTAGTAATTTTTAGACAACCTACAGAACCCCCTCCAAAGTTTTCGATATTCCGCAGTTAAATGGACGGATTTCGAAATACTTTGGATTTTAGCTGAATTCACCTCTATGACTGGACTGTAATGCTCCGGGTTTGATCTTATCTGGAGTTGGTCTTCGTGAGTGTACTGTTGAACTCTTTGAAGCCACCAGAGTTGATCATGTTGAGTGTCTAGATACACAGTCTAAACCTCCCCGATTGCTTTTAGTCTGTCATGGACGCGCTTTAAGCCAGGAGTGGACGATCGTCTGCTTGTGCCAGTGTACTGTTGAACTGATTTGCAGAAGTAAGGACTGTACGCCAGTTCTTTTTGAAGAGCAGAGATAGTACTGCTTTACAGACGCGACTTTCATGGGGTGCGTCTTTTGGAAATGAAAAACGCAACTGATCTTCCATAAAGCAGACGCGATGTTCAGCCGGGCTGGAAAGACGCGAACTTCTTAGAGAGACGCGACTTTTTGAATGCATTTATGGCGGTGATGACTGGGCATGTCCATCAAAGAGACGCGACCGTCGGGTGCGAATCCGTGCCATGTCATGATTGCACTGCCAGTTGGCCTGGGGAACCGATGGGATTTCACCTTTTGGCGCGCGGATTTCCCGGTTCATTAAATGATCTGTTCCACGTGTCAAGCGATGACTCGCTGCAGAGTCATGGCTCATGATCTTCGCGAATCATCAAAATGATTTCTTCCACGCGTCAAGCGATGACTCGCTGCAGAACTAATCGAGCCACGCGCCGCGTATCTTCGCGAATCCTTGTGCCTATAAATGACAACAGTCAGAGAGATACCTCTTCTTCTCCGAGCGTACTTGTTTAGGGTTTTCAAGTAAAAGAGTTCTTTTTTTCTCTGTTCATCTCCATTACTGGATTCTTAATCACCAATGGCACCCAAGACCAAGCCAACCGCATCCTCTTCAAGAGCGACCGTCGCCGAGGCCCAGAGGGGCGGTTCCTCCGCGCAGGCAGTCTCTTTCCCAGGTATAACGCCGTTTAGGCTTGAACTTCACCATTAATGGGAGTTCATGGAACCCTAAAAAGATATCTTTTGGAGGAGAACCATTAACACAGAAAACAAACCGTGTTTGATGCTCAGACGCGGTCTCAGACGCGGTCTTTGAGTTGATAACCAAGGCGCGGGTTTGATGACCCGGTGCCAGCGAGTCCTGCATTTCAGATTCTTCACTTAGAATATTTCTAATTGTGAAGGGTCCGGGCGCGGACTTGAAGATTTTTCATCAGGTGCAGGTTTTTGATGAATCTTGCACCTGAGCCCAAGTACTTAGAGATTTTTCATAAGTCTTGGTTTGCAAAACGCGGATTTGATCCATAGGACCTTAGACAGAACTAAGCCCTTTTGATGAGACGCGGCGTCAATTCATGGCGAGACGCGGTCATCAGTTCGCGGCGTCAATCTATAGGGAGACGTGGCGGCGTCAACTCGCAGAGAGAAACGCGGCTTTGAGCAACGCGAGTCTGTCCTGCCAATGAAGATGCGACTCGAGCGGACGCGATGGACGCGGCCCTGTGTATTTTCCCATTAATCTCAGAATGGACTAAGTCCTTTGCTGAGTCAAGTGCTTTCCCTTAAAATGGGCCCTGTTTGCTGAAGGGACGCGATTCTGAGTCACGCGGACTTTCCTTTGGAACGCAGGTGGACGTCATTCATTCTGAAAAAGGAGACGCGGGTTCCAGGACGCGGTTTTCCCATCTGCGTATCGATGAGACTTCCAGACGTTACATGCGGCCTGACATAAAGATTTTATGAGATCTTTGAACGTCAAGTCTTCATTGACGATTGGGAAATCGGGTCGTCCGTTGTTTCCCGAAGCAGTTGTCCACGTGTTGGTTCCTCATTGGACTCAGGCGTTAATGCCTTTTAATGCAAAACCGGCGCTGGCGGTTTGAGACCAGCATCTGCGACGCTTCCCGAAGCAACGTTCCACGCGTCAGACTCCTATTGGACTTTGACGGTCGTGCGGTCATTAAGGCCGACGGTTTTGATTAATGAACCATTAATGACAGCTATCAGGGGCTGCCTATAAATAGGGGTTCCTTCTCTCCTTTTAACAGTCCATACTGTATTCTTTTTGAGAGCGAGTGCTCTGAGAGTTTCTACCTTCCCCCTTCAAAGGACTTCACCAGGGGTTTGCCTCCATGGATGAAGGTGACCCAGAGCTTTCATGCTTCTGTTTGGTCTCTTCAGGACAAAGTGTCTCTCTGATCACCTTCCATGTCCATATTCTGATGCAGAGAGTTAAACTCTTGGTAGAGGCCTCTGCTGGTATGCCGTCCCGATTTGCCGTGATGTTTCTAGTCCACCCAAGTTTGCACTTTGGCATCATCATCATCTGGATTTCCTCATGAAGTCTGAGTTGGTGCATTCCTTCTGAAATTTGCGCCGCCGACTTAAACTTCACTGGACGCGAGTACAGAAGTTTTTGGCGCTTGACGCTGACTTTGCTCATGAAGCCCGCGTTTTAAGGCCACTGACTTGGATGAATTCCAACTCGGGCCGAAGGTTTCAGACCCGAATTTTGCAACCCCTGTTCCCTCGACAGGGAGATGGCAATTTTCGGCGTCTGAGTCCTTTCGTGCCTTGTGTTTTAGGCGCGGGTGCAAAATGAGACCGCGTTTGAATCCTGTGTGTGGCACAGTTTTGATTTGCGTCTGCTTCTGTTGACGCGGTATTTTGACTCACTGCGCGGGCTCATTCCCGCGTCTGAAGTCTTCGACAATAGCCGCGTCTGTCACTTAGTTTTCTTTGTTGAAGTATACTAAGTTCCAGATTTTCTAACCCCCTTGTTTATTCCTTGTAGGTAGGCTTGATTGTCCTTTTTCAGGTTCGCTGGGCCCCTGGAAGAATATTCCGGTCGGCGAACTCGTTCGATGTTCATCTACAAGGGAAGAAGTCATGGTCCTCGTCGTCTACAAGGGAAGAAGTCATGGCCCTTGTCGGGACTTAACCCTCGCCAAGATCTCTTTGAATGCGACGCACCAGTCATGCCTGCTGGCAAGGGATGGTCAGGGTAAGGATGGCGGCGAGGGGGTTACGGTGGATATAGTGGTGGTTAGCATCCCCTTCCTCTCTCACCCCAGAAGTAACATCGAGGACTCTCATGTCTGCTGGATGGCCTGCTGGGGAAAGAGATGCTCATGAATGAAGGGTTGCAGGGCTTTCTGCTGCCACCGGACCTCAAGAACACCATTGCTCTTAGCTTAGTCAGCTAGGGCTCTTTCGATGTTCACGTCATGCACCATAGTGCAATCGGCTCCAACTGTCGCCACAGTTTGGCGCTTTTCCAGACATCGTGCACTGGGAATCAGATGCGGCTTCAAGGAGTGAGTACGGCCTCTGAGAGAGAGAGAGGGACTTCTTTGTACTCCTTAATTGTAACACTCAATCTTATTGTATAAGAGAGCGTTTTGTATCACTTTCATAAGGCTGAATATAAATAAAAGTGACACTTTTCTTTTTGCCTCTTTCATTGTCTTGAACTTTTTGTCTTCAGTTAGACTCATAGAAGCAAAGAATCTTTGACTTTGTCAAAATTATGATGATAATCTTAATAAGTCAAACTTTGTAGGGAAAGATCCTATTTCAGGAACTCTCACAATACTGTCAGAGGTGTGATATTAACTTGACAGAGATGAAATAATTTTTGGTGGACCTGCCACTTTATAAGAGAAAGTGACAAGTAGAATTGGTACCCCCAGGGAGGGTGAACTTTTATCAAGTGTTTGGGATTAACTTGATTGAGCTCAGTTGGGGATTTGATGGAAACACTGTTGATGGTGTAGTATTAACCTAACAATATTTTTAGGTGGACTTGTTATTCTGTTGAAGAGAATAACAAGTGAGACTAGACTCGTGGGGAATCTAGGAAAGTTTGTTACCGTTAGAGGTGTGATATTAACTTAACGAGTTGAAAGTGGTCTTGTCAGAAGTGTAATGTTAACTTGACAAGGATGTAAGTCAGAGGTGTGATATTAACTTAACTCAGAAGTGTCACTGTCATAGTTGTAATGTTTAACTTGACAGTGAGGGTAATGCTAGAGGTGTAATGTTGAACTTGGCATTGGTCATCTCGGCTTGTATAAGGAAGTCCGAGGGAAAGTCATGGCCATAGGTGTATTGTTTAACTTAGCAATGACTTGATGCTAGAGGTGTAATGTTAACTTAGCATCATCCATTTCAGCTTCGATATGGAAGTCTGAAGAAAAGTGACTGTCAGAGGTGTAATATTAAACCTGACAGAAACCTGATTACTGTTTAGAGGTGTGGTGTTAAACTTTAACAGTAATTTATCAGAGGTGTAGTATTAACTTGACAAAGATTGACTCATGATAAGAGCAATTTGAGGACCTGTCATTCTATTGGTGAGAATTGACAAGTGAAAATTTGAAGTGCCAGAGGTATAGTGTTAACTTGGCAAATTTGAAAGTTTGATACTCCGCGTAGAGTTGACAAACAAAATTTGTACTCGACAAGGAATATTGAAAAGTTTCCATTACCAGAGGTATAGTGTTAACTTAGTAATGGTTGTATTTTGTAGACCTACCATTCTGTGGATGAGAATTGGTAAGGGATTTTGGAGGAAAGAGTGGAGCCAAGTCCACTTAGGATTTTTAGCAAACCCTCAGCTATCAACGGATTTGAGGTGCCTTTACCAACTACCGTTTGAGTTGGGCTAGCCATGCTATTCCCCTCAGCATGATGAGTTGTCGAAGACTTATGTTGGGCTTAGAAGCTAACATTTTCCTCTATCCTTAGCCGTCGGGGGCGTCGGATGTTATAATGAAGAAATTCTTCTTACTTTGATCAGAGGTGTACTTTTAACTTGATCAGCGGAAGAATACCATCTAAGGATAGTATTTCTTCAGGAACCTGCCATTGATCGGCATCATGAGTGTATCGCCATTTGAGGTTATGAGGCGATATGACCCATTTGAGTAGACTGACTCTATTACAAATGGTCCTTCCCATTTGGGTCGGAATTTTCCTTTTGTCTTGTGCGTCATTACCATGGGTCTTCTGACGGCTAAGACAAGATCGCCTTTCTTGAAAGTTCGCATTTTAACTTTCTTGTTGAAGGCTCTGGTAATACGAGCTTGGTAGAGCTCGATTTGTTGTTGGGCCTGCAGACGTTTATCATCTAAGGCCTCCAGTTCCTGGAGTCGCTGTCGATGCTTCTCCTCTGTTGTCATCTCCGCTGTCAAGGCGACGCGTAGAGATGGAATTTGGATTTTCAGTGGGAGCACGGCTTCACACCCGTATACCAAAGAAAATGGCGTAGCTTTAGTCGGGTTCGCACAGTTGTGCGGTAAGCCCATAAGCATTCACCCAACTTGTTGTCCCAGTCTCATTGACTTTTTGAGACGAACTTCTTGAGAAGCTTGCCAATAGTCTTGTTGAAAGCTTCTGCGAGGCCATTAGCGGCAGGATAGTATGCCGTTGAGGACACACTCTGGATTCTGAACTTAGCGCAGAATCTCTGGAAAGCCTGGCTGATGAACTGAGGTCCATTGTCATGGACGATTCACCGAGGTACACCGAAACGGTAAATAACGTGATGTTTCACGAACTTGATCATGTTAGACGATTTTACCTCCTTCAAAGGGATGGCTTCGGCCCATTTAGAGAAGTAATCGGTTATTGCCAAAATAAACCGATGTCCTTTTGATGATGGTGGGCTGATAGGGCCAACCACATCCATCCCCCACATTTCAAATGGCCAGGTAGAGGTTGTAGAGTGGAGATACCCTAGTGCTTAATGGATGAAATCGCCATGCACTTGGCAAGCGTGGCATCTTTTAGCATAGGTGACGGCGTCGGCAACCATCTTGGGCTAATAGTAACCCAATCTTTGGAGTCGATGTGCCAGTTTTGGGCCAGGTTGATGGGCTCCACACATACCGTCGTGGGCTTCTCTCAATACCTCTTGGGCTTCTTTTGGTGAAAGGCACCGGAGTAAGATCCCGTCATGCGATCGACGATACAATGTTCGCGTAATCGCATTATAATAGAATTTGGGGGCTTTCTTTCGAATGGCAGCCGCCTCTTTGGTGTCTTCAGGGAGAATGTCGTATAAGACGAAATCAATGTAGGGGAATCGCCAGTCTTTAAGCTCTGGACCGGTTGACAATTCCAGTGCTTCTTTGCCTTGACAATCTCCCTTTGACTCCTGATAGCCCTCGAGAGCATTTCTCGGGCAATACAGGTCGTGGCTGTAGACGAATATCTTCTCCATTGCTCCGGCTGGAAGAGCTAAGGAGGCCGCGAGGGATGCGAGTGCATCCGCGTGCGCATTTTGCCTGCGCGGTACATGGTCGATGTAGAAGCTTGTAAATCCCTCGGCCATGCGGATAGTTGCGTTGTGGTAGGGTACTAGGTCCTCATGTCTGACTTCGTACTCCCCGCGAACTTGGCTGACGATGAGTTTAGAGTCGCCGTAAGCCTCGAGATTTTTAACGCCAATCTCATCGGCGAATTGCATCCCAATCAAAAGAGCGTTGTACTCCGCCACATTGTTGGAACAAGGCTCAGTTAATGAGACAGCTCGGGGAATCACATAATTTTGTGGGGATACGAGTACTACTCCTACCCCCGCTACTACGTGTCCCTTTGGGCTTGTTCTTGATGCACCGTCGAAGAAAAGTTGCCATACTTGACTTTCGAACAATGTCTGAGTCAGGCAGACTTCAGCAACTTCATCTGGGAGATCCTCGTAGACTTTGGCTGCCCTCGGATCTGGGTGCTCAGCTAGGAAATCCGCCACCGCTTGTCCCTTAATGGCCTTTTGTGGTAAAAAGTGCATCTCATATTGGGAGAGCAATATGGCCCATTTTGCCAGCCGGCCGTTTAATGATGAAGGTTTAGTCATAAGTAACCTCAGGGGGTTGACTTTTGATATGACGTTTATAGTTTGGCCTACCAGATAGTGCCGCATTTTCTGAATAGCGAACACTAATGCCAAACATTCCTTCTCGATCGGGTTATACCGATGTTCGGCTCCGATCATTGTTCTACTCAGATAGTAGATTGCTTGCTCTCGTCCTTGGTCATCATGCTGAGCTAGTAGAGCTCCCAAAGAATGATCCATTGCCCAGACGTATACCAGGAAAGGCTTTCTGAATACCGGAGCTGCAAGGACTGGTGGTTGGGTGAGGTATTGCTTGATTTCCTCGAACGCTTGTTGGCAAGCGTCATCCCAAATGAATGAGACACCCTTTTTCATTAACTTAGCGAAGGGTTGGCATCTTCCGGAGAGATTTGAGATAAACCTGCGGATGTACGCCAATCGTCCCTGCAATCCCCTGAGTTCTTTGAGATTTCTCGGGGGTTGCATCTCCTGGATAGCGCGGACCTTTTTCGGGTCCAAGTGAATTCCGGTGGATGTTACAACAAATCCTAAGAATTTGCCACTGGCCACCCCCAGGAAGGACTTTGTGGGATTCATCTTCAATTGATGAGCCCGCATGATGTCGAAGACCACCTTCAGGTCCGCTATGTGATCACCTTTAGTGCGGCTCTTTACCGCGATGTCATCAACATAACATTCCACCGTTTTGCGTATTTGTTGATGGAAAATGGCATTCATGGCCCTTTGGTATGTTGCCCCTGCATTTTTCAGTCCGAAGGGCATGACCGTGTAGCAATATACCCCTAGAGGTGTCCTGAAGGAGGTATGCTTTTCGTCATCAGGATACATTTTGATTTGATTGTATCCTGAGAATCTGTCCATGAAGGACATTCGTTCGAATCCACAAGTATTGTCAATCATGACATCTGTGATCGGCAATGGGAATTCGTCCTTGGGGCAGGCCTCGTTTAGATCGCGGAAGTCGATGCAGATCCGGATCTTCCCGTTCTTCTTGGCGACGGGGACGATGTTGGCTACCCAGTCGGGATGTTGTTCTTCCCTGATGAAGCCAGAATTAATAAGTTTTCTGACTTCTGATTGAATTGCCTCCATTATTTCTGGATGAAACCGTCGCTGTTGTTGTTTGACAGGTTTTGCGTCCGGATTGATGTTGAGACGGTGCATAGCCACTTGAGGATCGAGTCCTGGCATGTCCTCATAATTCTAGGCGAAGACGTCTATATACTCTTGTACAAGAGATATTAGATCCTTTTTCTCCGAAGGTGACAGGCCGTCACTTATGAAGATGGGCTTAGGGTTAGCCTCATCTCCTAGGTTGACTTGAACAACCTTGTCTTCTGTGGGTGGCTCGCGCTGTTCAAAGCGAGTGTCCCAAAGAGCATTTAAATGTTTGATCCAAGGATCTGTATCAGATTGGATCATTTCTTCATTTCCATCTTCCAGGTGGCTTGTCGAAACCATGTTCACTGAAAGTTCCTTGAAGATGTTGCCGACACTGACATCTGACTCCCAAGATGATGTGTCTGAAGAGTAATCGTTGCTCAACATTCTTGAGAATCGGAGGCTGATGGGACCGGAGTTGATACATAGCCCAACCCCCAGCGCGTCCGATGATAATAATCGGGGGCCTTCCCTTTCGGCACAAAGGATCGAAGCAGCGTCCTCCTTCCTTTGCCGAAGTTCAACCCGGGTCTGTTGGTCAGGTCGTACCCCATGCATCTCATTATTTTGAGTGCTTTTGGTTCATAATGACCGAACTGAGGGGATTCCTCCTCGCCTTCCGATTCTTCGCGGGGTGTTGGTTCAGACGAGATTCGCCCAAAAAGAATTGGTTTTTGGCCTTTCCGTCTTGTTGGAACCATAAATATAGATTCTTGCGCATTACCATTATCTTGGTATGTCTCGAAGGACGACTTCACTGGTACATGCAACGATGTCAAAGCATCTATTGCCGACCAGGGGTCATCGTCTACTTCGGTGCTAGTGTCTGATGGTACTGAATCAGAAGCAAACACAGAAAAATACGCAAAATCTAAATCTTCATTAATATACCAACCGCCTACATCGTCGGTGGTAATATCAACATCGAGCTTATTAGTGCTCTTTACAAGTGGTTCTAACTCCCACAGGTACTCTTCTTTCTCGGGCTCGGTGTCAGCTTCGTTACCAGAGTCTGGCTCCTCTGGTCGCGGGACTTCATCCGCCTCCACCGGATCTTGGTACAGCAAAGAGTCGGTGAAATAATTCTCGACCCCTTTGAACGGATACCTTTCGGCGATCAACGTCTGCACCTTTCCACTCCCGTCAATGTATTTCATGACTTGGTGGAGAGTGGAGGGAACGATGGAGTTGCGGTGAATCCACGGTCGTCCCAGCAATAGATTGTAGGAAGTGTCGGCGTCGATGACGTAGCATGTCACTTCCGACTTGAGGCTTCCAATCTGGCATTTGAGCTTGATTTTCCCCATCGGACGAGTCTGGTTGGCATTGAACCCATAGATAGTTGTCTGAGTAGGGCTCAAGCGATGAGTAGGAATGCCCAGATGCTGCATGACCCGGCGAGGCATGATGCTCAACGCGGACCCTGGATCTACCTGAATGCGGTTCACCTCAGACGATCCGATATACCCTGTGAAATACAGGGGTCGATCATGCTTCCTTTTAACCTGCATGTCATCTGCTGTGAAGGTAATGCAGGGGGCATTCTGGGAGGTGTGGAGACAATTCTCTACATCTTCCTCCTTTGGCACCTGGGTCATGAAGACCTCAGCATTTGCCAGAGCCTCTTGTAGAGCTTCCCTGGTCGACTTTGATAGTCTAAAAAGTTCATACAAGGTAATGCATGCCGGGATGTTGGCTAGTTGAGCCAGGACATCAAAGCGGTAAGGTGTCGTGGATCCTTCCGCCATACCTTTCGAAAGAACTCGAGAAAACCGAGTTTCTTTCTATTTCTCCACAGGTTGTCTTGTAGAGTGCTTGGTTAGTTCTACAGCTGGTTGTGGAGGGACTACCGCCATCTCGCCATACTGCTTCAAGTACGGCTGTCCCGAACGGGTTCCCGCCATCGGTTGGTTGGGCTCTGCGGCCAAGACTATTATTTCTTCCTCTGAGTCGGTTAACGAGGGAACATCAGTCTCGGCTTCTCGAGAGGAGGCACCCACCACATTGCAGGATGAGGCTTTTGCCTTGCCTTTGGATTTCCTGTTGGTCACAGTAGTCCATTGTTGTTCATTGACAAGGTCAGGGTGGACCCACATGATTTCCCCTTGAGGTGTAGGGACGGGTACCAGGCCTTTCTCTTGCTGCTGGTGAGGGTCTGTGTTGACCACTCTCAGCTCTCCTCTTGGGATAGGGACCACCCCCGCAGGCGTTGGGGGTTGTCTTCCAAACTGGAGAACTGACGTCACATTAGCCGTCACCTTCTTCTGCTCTGGTCGGAGCTTTAACACCTCTGCGTCAATCAGAGCTTGAAGGATGTCCTTGAAGACGTAGCAGCTCTTAGTAGGGTGCCCCAGCATCCTGTGGTACAAGCAATAGGTGGGATTGTCGGTCTTGCCGACTTCCTCGGGGCGCCGAGCTTCAGGGAGCTTCAGTCGGTTGCTCTTGTTGAGTAGTTTAAAGAGCGAATCGACATGTTCCTCCTTAAAGAAATATTGCTTGTTGGCGCGTGGCTGGCTTGAAGAGCCACTCGCCTTGCCTGATTGGGGTTTGAAGGGAGATTTGGTCTCCGTTGCCAAATTATCCTTCCGCTTTGTTTGGAGGGATGTGTCTGGCGCACGCCTTGTCGACCTTTCCGGCCTAGGCTTACCTTCCTCCGCTCTGACACGGGCGACAATCTCCTCAGCCTGTTCACCTTGTTGGACTAATTGCTTCCAGGTGCGGCTTTCAGCAACTCCTATTTGAGCAAGGAGTGAGGTTTGGAGATTGTGGCGTCATGTTTCCACTAGGGTGGCCTGGGTCATACCGCTTGGACACCGAGTGCCACGTTCCGAAACCTTTCCACGAAAGATTTGATGGACTCCCCTTTTCGCTGTTTGGTAGCCAAAAGAGTGGGCATCGTGACTTCGGAGTCATCCTCGAAGAAGCGTGTTAAGAACAGCTTCTCCAAATCGCCCTAGTTCTTGATAGAACCTTCTGGGAGCTTCATAAACCATTCAAAGGCCAACCCTTTCAGGGTGCCGATGAACAGGCGCGCCAGGATGGCGTCATTATCTACTACATTCCCGGTTTGGGATTTGAAGTAGTAGATGTGCTGGTTGGGTGACCCCTTCCCATCAAAGGCTTGGAGAGTTGGAGCTTTGAACTTGGGCGGGTACGGAACCAAGTCCCATTCAGCCGGGTAGGGCCGGACCACTCCTACTTCTTGGAGGTCTTTGCGATTGGCAAGGGCCTCGAGGCGTCGCTCTAGTTGACTCATTCTTTTAGCATGAGCCTTCCCCGGATCTTGGTCGCCCTTTACTTGCGACGAGGACTTGGACGAGCCGGAAGTAGATCGCCGCGTCTCCTCAGAAGGTTCGGAAGATGAGCTTTCTCCCTTTCTCCCTTTGCCCTTTGACTTTTTAGGAGGAGACCTCCTCCTGTCTTCGAGCAGCTGTGCAATCGCCTGCTTGAGGGAGTTGATAGATTCCTGCTGAGAAAGAATCATATCCATTTGTGCCTTCTGGATCTGTTCTAAACGTTTAGCTGTCTCCTCAGGAGTGCCTGTCATGTAGGCAGAGGTCTCCTTCTCGATGGAAGAGTTCGAAGCCCTTGATTCCGCTACGGCGGAGTGAGAATCATTCATTTTAATGCCATGGGCTAAGGCATTATAGTCAATTGGGGGAATGGCCCCAGTCCGGGTGCGAGTGTGTTGATACACCCCTTCCGATTCAGAGTCAGACTCATCTGAGCTGACTACAGGTTGTTTTTCCTTGCTCCTGCTTGTCATATTCGCAGTGAGCTCCGGGTATTCAATGTCAGAGAAGGTTCTCCTTCTGTGGGAGCGCCTTCTTTTGGCTGACGGGGGAATCAGGGTCAGCTGTCTGACTAAAGATTGCTGGTGCACGCCTGATCTGCAACGGCACTCAGAGAGCATATGGATGAGCCGTTGGCAGCAACACGATGAAGTAGCCTGATTGGCACTTCTTTTCTTCGTCAAATAATCCCTCAAGTCCATGGGAGGGGGATTGAAAAGATTAGCCTCGCAACGTCGAAGACGGGAGGCATCCATGTGCTGTACAGCATGGACGCGGGCTTCAGGGATGCGGTTCTCGTGCCGCAGCTGTTCAGCGCGCGTCTGGCGTCTCTGTTGAGACAAGACGCGCCTGTCGCATTGCTGCTTGGTGTGTCGGGGCAGAGACACTTGAGAGGGAGTGGGCTGCTGGGCCCCACGTCTATAGGCGCGTGCCTCTTGTGCTTGACAAGGCGCAGAGGCTTCACCTTGGCGTTTGGTGAGTTGGTCCTCAGAGGACCTAACTGAAGGAATCTCGCGTTTGGGCCGCCAAACGCGGACTTCGCGGGGCGCGAGCAAGGCGCCAGTTTGTATGCTGCGTCCAGCCTCAGTCAGACAACCAGAGGTTCCAACTTGCAGCTGACGCGCACGTCTCCTCTGTCGACGCTCAGCGTT